>CM021106.1:328963105-328995531 GCA_007115665.2 Sequoiadendron giganteum | reverse complement strand
GGGGGAGAGAAAGATGTATAAAGGGATAGGGGATAGGTTAGATAGTGAGAAGTAGAGAGCAAAGGTGTGTGAAAGGAAGAGAGAGAGGGGGAGAAAGAGAGGTGAGATAGAGAGAAGTAGAAAGGGAAGGAGAGAGGGGGAGATATAGAAAATTAGAGAGAGAGGGAGGGAGGGAAGGAGAGAGAAGTGAGATAGAGAGAACTAGAGAGGGAAGGAGAGAGAATGGTGAGATAGAGAATAGAGAGGGAAGCAAAGAGAGAGGGAAGCAAAGAGACACTAAGAGGGGAGAGAGAGGGAGAGAGGGATAGGTAGGTATAGAGAGAGGTGATACAAAGAGTAGAGAGAGAGATATAGAGATAAAAGGAGAGGGATGGGAGATAGAGAAATATAGAGAGGGAAGGAGGGAGGGAGATAGGTATTGGAGAGGGAAGGAGAGAGAGATGGACATTTAGAGACGTAGTTCTTGAGCTCAAGGAAGATATTGTCAGATAAAGAGATGGAGATAGTGAGAGAGAGAGAGAGGTCTAGAGAATAAGAGATGAAAATGAGTGAGATAGAGAGAAAAAGATGAAATTTGACCTCCTGATTACTAAAATTTGACCTCTTGATGACTGAAATTTGACATGTTGATTACTAAAATTTGACTAAGTCTAAATTTTTTAAGATCTTCCAAAAATTAGAATTTGCATTATAACTCCTAGAGATCTAAAACCACTCTCAAACATCCTGCCTATATACATGAAATATAACTTAAAGTATAAGAAAGTAAATGTAAAAGTCAACTTATACTTAAATGTTTATTTCATGTATATAGTTTCCTTGACAGAGAAAGATAAAATCAAAGAGTTTAAAAAATGCATTCCAAAAGTCATGAATGACATTTGGCGAGCATCAAATTTGGCGCTAGCCAAATGAAGCAACCCATTTGGCGAGCACCAAATAGGTTGCATTAGGAAATACCAACCCAATGGATTGGATTTTTCTTTGGGCATCCGACCTAAAGGTTTAGACAACCATTTCATGAAAAAGACGTGATTTTTTGAAAGGGTGTCAAATTTGCTTATTTTTTCCTCTATGCTCCCCGTCTCATTTGTACATCTTTCAATGCAAGTTTATAAAAAAATCATGATAGCATTAACCTGTCTCTTAGCTATCTAAATATATAATTTTTTTTTGTTTTGATTTAGTTAAAGTTTTAAAATCCATGGCTTCTATTGTAAATGTCTCTATTTTTGGTCAAAAACCAACATGTGCTAGTTTTAGGATAGATTTTTACTCGTTCATCAAAACGTGAAACAAATTACATTTTTTGAAACTAGACTCCATTCTACACATGATGATTTTTTTTTAAATTTTAGATTATTTTTCCAAAAATTTAGGGGGGGGCACGCTCAAATTTCAACTTTCCAAGATGTGTCCACTTTGAAAATTCGTAAAATATTATATATTCATTAAAAAAAATTCCAAAAGAACGAGGATAAAATACATGGTATTAGCTAATTTCTCACTATTGGGATTTTTGAAATTCTAAAAAAAATTTAATCAAAAAGGGGAGAGCCCTAAGGCGCTATGCTATTTTTTTAATAAAAACAGGACCTGTTTTGGGCCCCCTCTTTTTGAGACCCTTAATCTTCATTAATTTCAAAAAAAATTAGTAGCTTAGAAACTAGACTCAGAGCACTTCAACTTTTGTTCTTGCTGCATCTTGAAAGTTTGAGCATAACTATCTTCATTTTCTCATGCAAATCAGATTTTATTGATTTCAAAAAAAAAAAAGTGGCATATTAAGAGCCAAAATTGTGTCACAAATCCATGCACTTACCCTATTATGAGTAGGTGGAAAAGGCACACATAGTAAATACACGATCAAGTCACTTATGTGCATCGAACAAGCATCATGATCTCAAGTATTTTCCTTTGTCGACACTCACATTACTTCTTCATTTCATTCCAAGTCATTAGAACTTACATACCCGTCAAGAACCTCCACATTTCATGCATACACCATTCTTTTCTCTCTCCATTGGAAATTTCATGTTAATTGGTACCAACACCACCTATGTGCAACCCTTCCCCATTGATAATTCATCTTGATCAGGAACCAACACCACTTATGCACTCCTCCTTCACATTTCCCTTTTTCCTTAGTGTTTCCTTCACACATTCCTATCAGGGGTTCCATGGCAACTGATAACCAAAGGTTCCTAGTTCCTATGGAACCTCCGACAACTTTATTACTTATCTAATTATCTAATTTTATAAGTTTGAGGAATTGAATAAAGTACATGGAAGGGAACCCACAAAGAAAAACAAACTATGACATGATGACCCTTACAAACTTCTTAGATTGGCTATTGAAGAGGGATCATGCCACATAGGCACACAAATGGAAGTAACTCAAGAAAAAAAGGACAATGGGAAATTTAGTCCCAATCCTACCTCTATCTTCTATCTATCTTTATCTCCTTCTATCCATCCATTATTTCCTCTATCAATCTCCTTCATCCTCTAATCCTTTTCAACAACACACATGTGTTGCTTGAACTTATTTTTCCTCTCAAGAGGGAATACCAACCTCCCTCCTCATCATCACTCCAATCCTTTTCCAATGACTAGGGAATCATTCCACTAGTCTCAACCATTTTTAACCACTATGTTTTATTCTTCTTTGGTATGATACCACTTATTCTAGTCATGAAACCATATCAAAGATGGAAAAAATGTAGGCACCTAATGATTTGTAAAGCGGAAGGGATCTATGATGAAGGTTGCTAATTGATTGTTAACAAAGGTGAAAAGACATTAACTATGGAGTAACATGAACAATTAATGAAGAGAATGTCAACACGTAAAATGAGAGAATAGCAGACTCAAATTTGATTATGGAGTTCGTCTAAAGGACTATGTCTCTGGGTCTAACTCAATTGAGTAACCAATATATTAATAATTGCTCTGAACAAGCAGTACAACTCTAAAGGAGCCTCTTGCAAAACTACTTTTACAAAATGCTGTAGCCTATCCACAAAGTCCTAACAAGGTTTCCACACAAATCACTTCACAAAAGCACTCAAAGCTAAAAGTGATTTACAAAAGGTGGAAAACACTGACTTTGCCTAATAAGGACCTACTACAGACTTAGAGCAATAATTCTCTCAAATTCCCCACAAACATGTTCACGAACAATGAGGAAAAGAGCAAGAATGAGATGCCCAATAAGGCTTCCTAGCTCCCCTTTTATACATGTTAATTTTCCCAAATTGGTATAAAACCAATTGATTTGGAATAAACCTCTATCCCATAAAAATATTCATAATATCCCTTAATAATCTTTGAAAATCATTGAGAATATTTAAAAATCACCTAAAATCATTTTAAGCCCTTCATTTATTGTATTTTCGGGCTTACAAGACTTATTTTAGTCTTTTATAATTATTAGGATATTTTAATTTTAATTTTTTTAGGGGGGGTATTGGTTGTTTTAAGCTTAAATGTTGGATTTTCGGTTTTCTCGTTCAATTAAAACCAATATCCACTAGGTTAAAACTGCATATAGGCGTGTGGCCTAGTGGTCAACCCGCCGGCTTGAGAGCCGGAGGTTGTGGGTTCAACCCCCGCCACCGACGGTTTTTGAAATTACATGGACCGCTACACAACAAAATGAACGGCGGCCTATGTAAAGTAAAACGCCCGTGTGTGGTGCAATGACCACACGGTTCCTGTGGGACTTTAGAATCCGAAGGGTGGGGGGTTCAAATTCCCCCAACATAACTTTTACAAACACTCGCATTGTCAACGCCATCGACGCCACCAGAGGGAAGATAAGGGGGTTCCATGTGGCGCCCCCTGATTCGCTGAAGAGACACGTCAGACACTGAAGGAGGAGAAATGGGGTGCCACGTGGTGCCCCCTGATTCATTGAGACAACCATGTCCCCTGCCAACTCATCATGCCAGCTCATTGTACGACTGCCACATGTCAAGACCTAATTGGTCCACACTAGCATTCGTATGATGACACATCCACTCTGCCAGCATGATGATGTCATGCTGACATCAACACTGTACCTTCAGGTTAACCCAGTCAACCATAAACTTTGACCTTCCATATCTCGCTGAAGAGACACATCAGCCACTGAAGGAGGAGAGATGGGGGTGCCACGTGGCACCCCTTGATTCATTGAGACAACCACGTCCTCTGCCAGCTCATTGTACGACTGCCACATGTTAAGACTTGATTGGTCTACACTAGCATTTGTATGATGACACATCCACTCTGTCAGCACGATGATGTCATTCTGACGTCAGCACTATACCTTCAAGTCAACCTAGTCAACCACAAACTTTGACCTTCCATATCTCACGCATACGAGCTCCGATTTGTGCGAAACGAACGTCGTTGGAAAGCTCTCAACAAGCTCTTTACGATGGTTTGAATTCCCCCAGCATAACTTTTACAAACACTCGCATTGCCGACGTTGTCGACGCCACCGGAGGGAAGATAAGGGGGTTCCATGTGGTGCCCCTTGATTTGCTTAAGAGACACATTAGACACTGAAGGAGGAGAAATGGGGTGCCACGTGGCACCCCCTGATTCATTGAGACAACCACGTCCCCTGCCAACTCATCATGCTAGCTCATTGTACGACTGCCACATGTCAAGACCTGATTGGTCCACACCAGCATTCGTATGATGACACATCCGCTCTGCCAGCATGCTGATGTCATGCTGACGTCAGCACTGTACCTTCAGGTCAACCCAATCAACCACAAACTTTGACCTTCCATATCTTGCTGAAGAGACACATCAGCCACTGAAGGAGGAGAGATGGGGGTGCCACATGATTCACTGAGACAACCACGTCCTCTGCCAACTCATCATGCCAGCTCATTGTATGACTGCCACATGTCAAGCCTTGATTGGTTTGCACCAGCATTCGTATGATGACACATCTGCTCTGTCAGCACGATGATGTCATGCTGACATCAGTACTGTACCTTCAAGTCAACCCAATCAACCACAAACTTTGACCGTCCATATCTCGCACATACGAGCTTCGATTTACGTGAAACGAATGTCGTTGGAAAGCTCTCAACAAGCTCTTCACGATGGTATGAAATTTGACCACTTTTGACAATGCCAAAATTTTGACCTTTTTCAGGCTTCTTGGTACTTGGGTTGACCGACCGTTGACCGAGCTTTGACTGGTGATATCTTGAACATACGAGCTTAGATTTCGATGAAACGAACATTGTTGGGTTTGTGTCGTCAAGCTCTTTGAATTGACACCGATTCTGACTAATTCTGAGTTGGTCAATTTTTTTGCCTTCTGACCAACCTCTAGTCTAGGTTTGACCAAACTTTGACCGCGTGTAACTTGAGCAAACAAACTCCTTTTTCACCTATTCAAGTTGTGTTAGATTCAGGATTATAATCTCCTCGTCTTGGCACCGATTCTAGGAAAAATTGGAACACTTGAATTTTTAGGTTCAGGGGATCCACCTAGATCACCTAAAAGCATCCACACTTGAATACATTAGACTTTATCTTATTATGACTATTAATTAAATAAATATTATATATTTATTTAAATAATTTATCTATCATTCTTATTCCTCACCCTTAATTAATTAAGTTTATGTTTATTTAACTAAGTTTGACCTTTATCTTCCTATCCCATAAAATTAACTAAATACAAAGATATTCCCTTTTCTCATCTTGATCCCATTAGTTAATCAAATTCAAATTAATTAAATAAGTTGATCCTATGCACATTTGTGTGATTAATTTATTTAATCACACTGCTTAGCCCACTTATTTTAAAAAATTATATCAAAATCTTGACCATTTATTATCCCTAGACAATCTCCACCCTTCATTTGGTCCATGTGTCACATGTTTCCATCCACTCTTCCCCATAAGGACATTTGCCACCTCATCTCTTCCCAAGGTGTCCTCACACATGTGTGAGAGACACTTGTCCTCATCAACAATTCCTTATGTGTCCTCACACATGTGTAGGAGGACATGTGTCATAACTCTCTTTTGCATGTGTCCTTCTCACACTTGTGAGAGGATGCATCCTCCACCCTTGGATTTGGTTGAACAAATTCTATCCCTTGATCCTCTCCAATGTTCTCAAGTCCATCAACCAAATGATGACACTAGTCATCCTCCTATCAACCCTAACCTCTCAACCATTCCTAGCCCTTGATCTCCAAATTGAATCTCAATTGTTCACTCCTTATCCAAGAAATTTATAAATCAAAGGCCCTCCAAAGCCATTTTTGTATCATCATTCTACCCTAAAGTCACGTTGTTATTTTGACAATCAATCTACATTTTGTTAATCACTCATCTACTTCAGCCAAGGAACAAATTAAGAGGGTTGAGAGTGTCATCTCTTGACATACGACGCTTCCTCTTCCGCTAAATCCAACAAACACATTTAAAAAACAAAATATAAAGATTATTTCTCTCCTTTTAATCTTTATTTTTCATTGTCTTTATTATTATTAATATATTATAAATATTAAATATATAAATTTTATATAATAATTACTAATATAATATTTATACTAT
This sequence comes from Sequoiadendron giganteum, assembly GCA_007115665.2. NCBI lineage: Eukaryota > Viridiplantae > Streptophyta > Pinopsida > Cupressales > Cupressaceae > Sequoiadendron > Sequoiadendron giganteum. Next base: position 328,988,952 of record CM021106.1, on the reverse strand, counting down.
ATGTACATGTTGATATTTTAAAGAGAATAAATATTTAATGTTGGCTGGAGAAAAAGTTACTTCCATTATTACATTGAAGAATAATTAAGGCAAAAGCAAATATTTATTATTATAAATACCTGCCAGAATGATGTAACACATGACCAATCAGTCTCTCCCGGGGTGGTTCCAACCCATTCACGCACGGCATGTGTAGACCTTTTACGATTTATGAATTCCACATAACTTTTGACTATCACAGACGACACTATGAAACCATGAGATTCGAGTTGTGATTAGATTTCTGCTGTTTGAACAGCAGATCTAGTACATATATATTTAAATCAACCAAATTTACTCACTCTTTCACTTATAGCAAAACTAGATTACACTTATAGCAAAACTAGATTTTGCATGCTCTTTTAAACCATTTTTCTGTGAAAAGAACAGTGGCTAAACAGAATTCATGATGTGCCAATGTCTGCGTTGTAAACTCGTTTCAAGGATTTCATTAAACTTTAAGAAATTCTATGACAATAATTGAGCACTTTAGCTTTGGAAAATGACAATGACATCTCGCCTCCTGCTTACTACCTTGATGCTTCGAATTTTGGTCATTTCCTGGTTGTTCCCCTCCCTTGTTTTGGTGACTTTTCTTCGACACCCATTTTTATTCTTCCAGGATATTATCCATTAATTTAGATTTGCTTTTTGTCATCTCAGTCATTATTTACTTTATGTCATCTCAGGCATTGAACTATTGACTGACATGAAAATGACATCTCTCCTCCTTCCCCACTTACCTTGATGCTTCGATTTTGCTCATTTACCTGTTCCTTCCCCTGCCTTGTCTTCTAAGATTTTTCTTCCACAACTTTCTGCTTTTTTGTCATCTCAGTCATTGAACTATTGACTGACATGAGAATGACATCGCCCCTTTCGATTTTGCTAATTTCCCAGTTCTTTCCCACCTTGACTTGGAGACTTTGCTCGACACCCTTTTGTCTTTCTTAGATGCGGTTCACATTCGTCCAGGATATCATCCATTATTATCGTTTAAGAAACAAAACCTATTCTTTATAAATACCACTTCTGATAACAGCTCATAAAGCAAGCAAACAAGAGTTTTCAAACTAAGGATTTAGATTTGAAGAAGGAGCCGCAGCAGACTATGGATTTAGATTTGCAGAGCAAGCCACTGTAAGTATAATGCGCTTCTGTTGTTAATTGAGTGTTAAGGTTTAGTAGGCCTCATTATACTGTATGTAGTGGAAGTTAGAGATGAGCTTGGTAGAAAAACGATTAGAATTGTTTTGGCTTCTCAAAAGACAGTAGAATCTGAACCTTATATTTGAAAATTTAAGTGGGTTTAAACAGAAAATCGTCTATTTTTAATAGATTTTGAACTTTCTGTCTGTAATATAAGGGGCCTTAACGAGATAAAAAATGATTATTATAATGCCCAGGTGGTGCTAATATGAAGAATTCTTGTCACAGGTTCAGTGTTGGTCGGGAACTAGCAACTTTGATTACTTCTTGCGGGATCCTGCAGAAGGCTTGGGAGGAGAGCCGTAATGTTTCTAAAAATGACGTAGAGTTTTCTTTGAAAGAAGATGAAGATGTAGCATATGTGACCTTCCCTTCATTTTCTACAGAAGATTTCAGTGCCACAGATCAGAGCAGATATGGAGAATACGATATCAAAAATGAGAAAATCTTCTGTGTCTACCTCAAGGGTGATAATGATAAGCCGGCCTTTGTTCACAGGGGAGTTCTCAACCGATTCCGGCCTATTCTGGAAAGTTTGAAAACCAAGGTAAATAGGCTTTTTGTTCCTTATTAAAAAAATTGCTCTGTGAAGTGTGAAGTGTGATGTGGGATCCCTGTAATTGCATTCCCTAAATTTAGTTCTCCTACAACCACCAACTAGATCTTTCTATCCATAAAATCAATGCATTTACAAGTTTTATAATTTGAAATGGGCATTTAGCTCATGTATTAGCTTAAGATTTCTCTTACATAACCAAGAAGCATTTGTTGGTAAAGAAAAAGAAAAAGAATATCTTTTTTAACACCAATTGCAAGTGAAGTGAGTCAAATGCTATTGTGACTGGGCTGTTGAGACATGCATCAGGATGTAAAAATATTCAGGTGTAAACCCTGGTGAGAATTGCCCACAATATTTTTATGCTCCATATTGTTGTGCCCTAATGCGTGTATTTCAGTCTGCAAATTTCAAGTTCCATATTCTTATGTCTTAGGGAATATTAAGCAATATTTAGTTTTGGTTTGGTCAACGAGGATTTACAGTAGATCCCTCAAATCTTTGGGCTGCTTGATTTATTTCTGCGGTTGATGGGGAGATATGAAATGGGTTTTCATCATGGTAATGCTCCAGCTTTCCCAGTCAATCACATGCGCTAGACAAATATCAAGCATTGTTGACAACCATATATTCCTCAATTGTTTAGTGTCATTATTGAAAGTATCATTTGGTAGATATCTAAGTCTGTAAATATAAATAATGCCGTTTATTTGTTCTATCCCTCAGATGCAAGGTTTAAAGGCACAAACCATAATATTTGTGGGTCATTCCATGGGAGGTGCAGTTGCAACCCTGGCCACTCTCTGGTATCTACAAAAGAAGGCAAGAAACATGTCTTATTTCTGCATCACATTTGGTTCTCCTTTGGTGGGAAATGCTATACTTGGGGAGGCAATTGGGCGTGAAGATTGGACAGGAAAATTTTGTCACGTTGTCTCCAAGTATGATATTGTTCCTAGGATGCTCCTTGCACCATTTGACTCAATTGCCAACCCTTTGAATGCAATTGTGCCTCATTGGAGGAGCATAATGGGCGCTGACTATCTTGCCGTAACACATCCTTCTATACCAAGTCTTCTTGAGACGGTCCTACCGTGCACAACTGATCTTACAAGTCCGTATAGACCCTTTGGTACTTATATGTTTTGTTCACCCCAAGGTGCAACTTGTATGGATGACTCTGAAGCTGTCCTGAAGATGCTGCATTTCACTATGCAAGGAATGCCTTTTGATCAACTTGCAAGAACCTGTGCTTCAGATCACACAGGTTATGGCCAAATGTTGAAATCTATCACCAATGACTTGCTAAATGCAACGCCAATTGCAAACTTCGCCACAGACTCCTTCGAGATTGGAATAGCGCTGGAATTGGAAGCAATGGCTGTTGGACGTCAGGTAATCTCACAATTTCTGCTTTCCTTTATATGTATTGTTGCCACATAATTCATGCTCTGCACGTGCAAAACATAGATACCAGATTAAGAAATCGAAGTTTTCATATTAGATGGGAAAGTAGAAGTAGCAAAATCTAAAAATTGTGGAGCTGGCATAGTCCTGGTACTAGTAGGAGTAGGACCCCTCCATGGCAGAGTAGTAGGTACAAGTGTTTAGTCAAAATAAAACCTCTATTCGGTTGTAATCTTCTTAAACTACTTTATAGCTGGCCAAAAATGGTCAAGCCTCTAGTTTAGTTTTTTCACCTCCAAAAGTAGAGATTGAAGAATGTGTGCTCTTAACCTAAGTATATCTAGGACAAAGAATAATAAAACTATGAAAAATTAATCTTAGGTCTATAAGGATTGATAAAATAGGATGTATGATATTGAAAAACGATGGTGGTAGTCACCAAAACATTTACCTAAAAGAATAGAGAGATATGATATAGCCTCTAATTGTAATAATCACGTTGGTGGAACTAAAGTATCAACTCTCAACTTTATTAAAGCTAGAATAAAAACTTTCTTAACAATAATACCAAGAAGGTGATGAAGAAAATATTGAGAGAATGTGAAGATGTCAATATGATTTAGGAATACTTTTCCTTTAGCAAGCCTCAACAATGAAGTGTGTATCCTATAGAGAAGAGACCAAGAGAGTTCTTCTTGTTGTTAATGGAGATGGAAATCTAAAAATTAAGATAGGTTTTTGAAACGATTCTTTAGAAGTCAAGGGTTAGAGTTGGATGCTAGATGGATATTTTTGAAATAGGTAAGTGTTACAACAAGTGGGAATAGGTAGCTAAGCAAGAAGCAATGTCTTTTTTAGAAACATATGGGACATTAGCACACCACATAGGTTTTCATGCATTGTACTATTGTCCTAGATAAATTATTCAAGATTTAACATGTGGCCTCATGCTTTCATGAAAAAATAGAATTTGGTAAAGAAATTTGGCAATCTAGTGAAGGAAAAGGCTAAGGTTGAGGCTCAGATGATCTTTAAGATATGCTAAGAAAACATACACTAAAACAAGCCCAAAGTATAACATGAAATTGCAAGGCTATGCAATTTTCTATGTTATAGATACAAAAAAGATAAAATCCTACTTTGACTATTAAACTTTAATCAAATTTTATTATATTTGTGTATTTTTAAAAATAACAAATAAATTTAAATACTTCAATATTGTTGTTATAAAGAATACATTGATCTGAAGCTTACCTTGAAGCTTGAAGAATACATTGATTCAATGATTGAATGATGAATACTTCACACTTGCTTTTCATCCCGCCCTTATTCTCACACTTCCTAATGCTCTTAATCAACCAATGATGACTTAACAAATAATCTCACTCTTCTTATCGCTCTCACCTTTCTTATCCCAATATTCTCACTCTTGCAATGTTTCTTTCTTGTAGCTTGTTGTTGCAACTTCTAATCTTGGTTTTGAAACTTGAGAGTGTTTATAAAGAGGTTTAGATTTTTATTAATAGTTCCTATGACCACTTAGGGTTTGGGTGGAACCCATAGATTATTAAGGTTTGGGTACGAACATAAAAAACAATTTTTTAAAATGTCATTTTTGCTTGAATTGATGTGGCAGACAACTGGGCATTCTAGTGTACTTGAGAAATGCAACCAAGTCTCTAGAGGGTCCCAAGGAGATCCTAACATTTCCATGGAGTCCCTAAAACAAGGGGTCATCTTGGAAATGTCTCCTCTTTGAGGGTGACATCCTTGAAAAGTCCCCTGATGGGTAGTGGTGGTGGCAGAATAGTGGGGGACATTAACTTGGGATCCTTGTGTCTTAGGGACGCCGCCATCTAAAAAATGTTTGGCATCTTAGAGGGGATGCATCCTTGTTCAACATTACTCTTTTATCAATAGTCTTATCTCCACACGATTCTTTGAATCTTGACACTTACTAAGTCTGGATTATATTTAATATCTATGTTCTCACTAATTTAAAGCAAAAAATGTTGAATAGATGTTGTATATTTTTCATGTTTAATCATTAGAAGTGTTTTTTGAATGTTATTAATGCTTATTTTTTACATGATTCATACAATATATAAAATTAATTTTGATGTGTCTATTTATATCCATATATATTTCAAGGTGAAGTAAAAAAGATTCATTATTATATTAAAAAACTTTTATTTTTTTTTAAATTTTATCTACATTACTTCTACTATACAAATTTAAAAAAGAAAATTTAACCACTACTTATACTAGTATTAGCTGTAGCCTTGCTATCCTCTCAAACTTTTGGAAAACCACATTTATTAGTTCGTTCCTGCTAGGCATTTATTTCAATGGCTGTGGTAGTTCTCTGCAGTTTTGCCTCTTAATGTTGTTTCCTCTCTTTAGACAAAAAGATCGATTATTTTTTGTTTTTAAGCAGAACCATCAGGCATTTAGTGCACTCAGAGAAGCTGGAGAGAAGAAAAATGAGCAAGATATGAACATTGAGAAACTAAATAACGAATTGAGTAAAATGCAAAGTTATATGGCAGAGGTGGAATGGTACAAATCAATTTGTAAGGAGGACTCTGGCTACTATGATTCTTTCAAACAGCATGACAGAAAACGAGATCAAGAGGTAAATATTTTTCGAAAGAAGTTGGAAACATTCTGGGAGGGAATTGTTGAAAAGGAGGAGAAGCATGTATTGCCCAGTGACTTCAGATGGCAAAATAAATGGATCAATGCTGGCACCGCATATAGAAGACTTGTAGAGCCTCTGGACATTGCATACTACTATCGTACACGGAAGGACACCAACAAGAAGAGCTATCTTTCAGATGAGGTGAGACCCCACCATCACAGAGTTCTGCAGAGATGGATGGAAGAAAAAGAACAAACTCGCACTGGTAGAGAAACGAAGGTTCGCACAAAGTTTGCATCCTTAACTCTGGACTCCTGTTTTTGGGCTCATTTAGAAGATGCTTGTCAGGCGTTGACAAGTCTCCCGCAAAAGCAAGACCAACATCAAGTCATGAATGCCTCACTGCAAGAAAGCCGAGAGTTTGAAAATTATATTTGGAATATGGTCAGAGATAAGAGTATATCTGCAGAGGTTTTCTTGAAGGAGAGTAGCTTCATGATTTGGTGGGATGAGTACAGCAGCTTCAAATCAAACTCTCATTTGTCCAGCTTCATGGAAAATCAGGAGTGGAAGTAGAAAATTCAGGAGAACGGACTTTTTTCAACATCGGGAAAGATCTTTTGGAAGTAGTTAATTTATGTTACATTTCGAGTATAGAGTGGATGAACTTCATCACGTATATTGAGTTCTTGAAATGTAGTTATGCATTAATGGCACTGTGCTGCATTTGAAGTTCACTCCTCTGTAGTTCAGAGGAGTTTAATAAAAATATACATGGGTTCTGTAAACAATTTGAGCATTAAACTATTATATCTGCTTTTAAATCATCACGGTGTGGTCCTGACCATTGATTTTATAAAGAGATTGGACAATATTTAATAATCTAACAACTATCGAACAACCATGCATTAAGAAAAGTTATTATGGATTTCAAAATTTCAAAATTGCAGAGCAGGATCAAGTGATTGTCTGGTCTCATTGATATCCTCAGGATAGAGAAGAATTTTGAAGATCTTCACTAAAGAGTCTCAAATAAGAGGCAATATAAGGTGTAAATTCATTCGAGAGAGTTTGAGGCGCATGTACACCGGTCCCATATGCCAGTTATTTGTCTCTTTGAAAATTTCCAATTTAGAATATGCTTGAAGCCTGATGTCTGAAATTCTGAAATAACTTTGTTGCTCTTTAAAGACTTATCCATACAATTAAAATAGACATATAAAAGACAGCACAACTTATCCAATGAATAAAATAATCACAAGGCACTCTGTTAAATGTTCTGAAAAATTACAAAATGTTAAAGTTGTGTTTTATTGTCTTCACTCTCATTACAGACTGCTTTAAAACAGCAAGGGCAATTCCTTTTCTAATGAATTAGCAATCCCCCGATAAAGAAGAACTAGAACTTACCCCCTCATGCAATTTTTACTGGTGTTTTAAAAAACCAACATAAACGCTAAAATAAAAGACTTTTCATGCATCTATAAATAAATTTCATGTAAATTGTAAAAAGTTATGAGTTGCATGGCGTAAATTGTAAAAAAATATGAGTTGCATGGCAGTGTAGCACCATCAGTTATTAAGATACTCCCTCTTGATGTCAATCAGACTCACAGGATGGTCTAAGAGTGTTAAAAATTGGGTTGCAAGTTGTGATGGAGTATTTACATATCTAAATTTTAATTTTTTTAACAAAATTTCAAATACAATGATGTTTCAAATCAAAATGATTTTTCTATGATTTTTCTTATTATGATGGAAAAGATTCTTGGTCAGTTTGATTGTAAGCATGTTAGGTTGAATTTGTTTCTCTCTGATTTCTTCTAAATTTTATTGAAGACATAATACTTGTCTACCTATGGAAGTGATTGCAATATACTTTAATTTTGTAGATGAAAAACTAATTACACTTTGTTTTTTTGAGATTCATGTAACCATATGTACAAACAAAAGTAAAAAATAATTACCAAACATGGACTTCTGATTATCAAAATTACCTCCCCAATAAAAATCACTAAAGCTAGTAAGTTCAAACATTTTAGAAGCATAATAATGAATACTTTTCTTAACAATACCTCTATAAATTATCTCATCAACTATTTTAGCATTGTCTTCTTTACATAAATACATGAATAATTGGAGTCGAGGTTGGTTTACAATCAACCATATCAAATTTCTTCAACATATCTTTTTGCATACTTTGCTTAACAAATGAAAATCTCATTCCTACTTTGATAAACCTCCACTCTTAGAAAGAATTGCATGAGACCTCAATCTTTCTTTTAAAATTTATTGATCATAAAAAAGTTTAAATTCATCCTTCACCTTATAACTATTTCCCATATACAACAACTAATCAACATACACACTCATAATAATGATCTTATTACCTTCTTGGTTGTGGGAAAGAGTAGGTTCACTCTTCTATTTGAAGCCATTTTGCTAAAACTATCCATCTTGTTACTTGTTTGAGGTCATACACAAATTTATTCAACTAATACCAATTAAGATTATGAAATGAGTTTGTTGCTCCTTGATTTATTTTACTATTTGGAGCTTTCATTCTTTTTGATATACAATTTTATGGAAAAAACTTTCTCATCACTCTCCAGAATTTTCTCTAAGTCTTTCTTCATGAGACATAAATGATCCAACTAATTGATCAAAAGGAGAGTAGTCAAATATTCTATCCTCAACAATTATCACAACATATTCAGCTTGGTGTGAGAGATCTTTTAACACATTTTCAATTAAAACCTCTTTATTCACAATATTTTCAAGAGTAGCCACCTTTTTGACCACATCCTTTACTTTTACATAATAATCATTCACACTTTCAACTTCTTGCATCTTAAAATTCTCTTTTTAATGTTTGCAACTTGACAATAATTACTTGATCACTCCCTTGGTAAGCTTCATGTAGAGTCTTCTAGGCATTGTTCACCATCATTGCACTTGTAATTCTTTAAAAAAGGTTATTACCTAGATTTTTTTGTATATGAAGTAAGGAAAAATAATTCTTATTACTAGGTTCTTCCGTAGTTATGTTATTATTAGCCATAAGAGTGATCCAATTTGTTGGATCATCATAACTTGTTTCCATAATTTCTTTCCTATCAAATAAGTCATCATCTTGATGCTCCAATAATCATTTTCATATCTACTAAATTCAACAATAGGAAAAGAATTAATCTTTGACATTATTAATTGTTATAGAGATCTCAACCACAAAATCTATCACCCAAATCAATAAACTAATCTAATAACAAATTATGAAGATTTTGAAATAAATTTGTTTTTCCTTTCAATATAAATAAAAAATCATACATATAACTAGCTTATCTATCTTCTTTTATAATCTATATAAATAATGCCGAGATATATAATTTTTGAAGTGTTTTTTTAATTAATTATTTAGGATATTAAACGCAAATGTATTTTTTGAAGAAATAAATGGCATGGATAATCATGGGGCAGACTTGAAAATAGTAGTAATGTCCCCATTCTATTATGAGCTCTTGCCAGTGGTCCTAATAACACCCTCTATATAAATAACGTTGAGATATATCTTTTTTTTATAGGTAAACACTTTTCATTGGAGTTTTAAACCAGTGAGGCCACATTCGGGGGGCCTCATCCCCACCATTCATCTCTCCTCTTCCTCTCCTCCATCTCCTCTATCCCTCCTCTCCTTCGGCTCCTCCATCTCCACTCCACCTCTTCCTCCTCTCCTCCTCTCCTCTCCTCCATCTCCTCTCTTCCATCTCTCCTCTACCTCCTCTCTTCCTCTCCTCCAGCTTCTCCATCTCCACCCCTCTCCTCCTCTCCTCCATCTCCTCTCTGGTCCTCTCCTCTTCTTCCTTCTATCCTTCCCCTCCTCCTTCTCCTCCACTTGCCATCCTTTGTCTCCTCCTCTCTGCCTCCTCCAATGCACCCCTGCACGATGACCTCCTTCCTCCTTGCATTGTCACCTCCCTACCGCCACTAGCCTCCTCTTGCCATGCCTCCACTCCTCTGGGTCCTTCCCACCTTCATTGTTGTTTTCCTCCGCCGCAACTCCACTTGTAGTCTACCGAGCACCATGACGTCCTCCACGATCGTTGGGCATCCATTCTCCATCGTACCCTCCAACTTTGACCCTACAACAATGCTCGATCTTCCTCCATCTTCCGTCCTCCAAGCACAGTCCACCGTCCACCATTCTCCGTTCTTTGGCCAACGATTAGTGAGCGTTTGTCCCACCATCCACCAATTCAAACACTAGACAGTAGTTTCACTACTGCTTGCAACTTGTTGTTGCACTGTGGGGTCATCCCCAAACGACGAGATATATCTTTATTGAGGTATTTATTTTGATTACATTATTTCACATAAGTTATGTTATACATATTATTATTTAGAAAAATATTATATAAATTTTATCATTTTTTTCTTATAGTTATATTATATTATCATTTGGTTTGATTTATATTTTATTTAATATAAAATTATTTACAATTATTTTTTCAATTAATATTATATTATTAATGTATATTATTTAATTGAATATAATAAATTTATATTATATTATACACTTGATATTTTCTTTTTGAAGCTCAAAATGTGTAATTTGGCCTTTCAATTCAAATTTACAAACAAATAATGTGATGGACAAAGGAGCTCAACCATTTGAGTTTGTGGCCTCCCTAAGCCTCAACATCCTATTTGATCCAATCATGCTTTAATGCATGACACTTTCAAGCCGAAGGATATTTCTCTAAACATGACTTAGATTTCTTTGGATGACACTCTTCTTATATAGTTGTAATCTATAGAGTTGCATTTAAGAGAATCTACAAGCCTTAAATGCCAAAGACATCAATTCTCACTCCCAAACAAAATCTTTTTTCTATTGATCCTTGCTTTCTACATATGGAAGGAAATCAATTTTCATGAGTCTTAACACATTCATTCTTTCTTGCAATTCTAGCTTTTTTGCCACTTCTTTCTTACAGATACTATACTATATGACACTTTATCCTAGCCTTCTAAGTAATATTTTGGATATTTCTTTAGCATATCTATTGTTTTCTTTCTATAGCATCCTTATTCCCTATTTATGTCCTATAATCTTCCCAGTCATTTATTTATTCTTTGAAGCTTCTTTATATACTCTTGAAGCTTCTTTATATACTCTTGAAGCTTCTTCTCTTATTGTCAACATGATAACTTCTTAGATTTAATCTAGTAGCTTCACTTGTAGCCTTGCCATTTCTATTGCCTCCAATATATTTTTTCCAATCCAAACACTTATCACTCACTACAAACAGTAAAAAGCATGATAGGTGCTTACTTAGCCTTATTCTATCACAAGCCAAATTATATTGCTCTTTTAGTGCATCCACATAATTCTCATGGGTTTGTCACCTATAGAGGTCACAAATCTATACCATGCATTTTTATCTTGCACTTGCCACTACAAATCATTGAATGAATAAGGAGTAATGGTGAGTTGGAACTTATTTATACATGAATAGTGCTAGTTTTTAAGCAAGTCGACCCTATTTTGGACAATAGCAAGATAACACTATTTAAATATGTAGCCAACTGGGTACTAAAATCTGAATTTGACATCTATTTTAAATGCATAGATCTACTATTGCTTGCCACTTACATTTGTCACGTCTCCCGTCATTGCTAATCTCCTTCACATAAGATCATCAGCAAAATGTTTGTTTTAGCACTCATGAAAGACAAATCTAGCATTAAAATTTTGTAGAGGTGCAAAAAATATTCAGAAGGACATGATGCAAACCAACAATGAAGAGTTTATAATTGAAAGTTTTGTAAGGGTGCAACACACTAATTGCTCAGCCAAGAAATCCATTAATTTATTGCATTGTACTTCAGTAGATATTTCTAATAATTCATTTGTATAACACTGAAATATTACCATTAAAATTAGATTTCATAGTATTGGCTTATGTTTTCACCACTTCCAAAGTTATTAGCTTAAAACTATAATGATTATAGCATGGAAACAAAAAAAACTTTCAATTTGTTGCTTTTACAATCACCTCCAACCAATTGAGAAAATGTCAGGTACATTTTAATTTAAATATAGCTTTTGCCAAATTCATTTCTTTCCATATAGATATTTACGAAAGTGCTTTTTGTTGCTTGACAATTTAATTTCTTCACAGCTTTGCATAAATCTACATAGTTTGAGATAGTCCCAGGGATACTGAAACATGTTTAATAAACACTATCTCAAACATATGTTGAGTGTTGAGTGATGGACTGTGAGGAAAGTTGTAGTACTTGATCAAGTGGAAACATTGTGCTTCGCCCCTGGTTTTCTCAGTATCACAAAAATCTCCATTCATTTTATCTTCCCCACAAATATATATTTTCTCTCTTTCCTAATTGTCAATTATTGCGCATTTACTTCTCCATTGTCTTCATTTTACTTACTGCAATTCTTTTCTGCTTTATTACAGACAGAGACCAAGCTGCCTTTGGTTTTTAATATATCTAGCTTGGCATGGACATGGATCTTGTTGCCAATGTTTTCATTCCAGAGGATTATGCGAAAAGGCACTACTCAAGAAAATTATGGCTGAAGCAACAACACACCACTTCTGTAAATGTTGCAATGCCTGCAACACGAATTGTTTGTTTTCTCAAAAGAATGAAAATCCCCTAAATATGAGCGACATTTTCAACAAAGACGAATTACTTTTGTCTTATTTTACTCCATAATTGAGCTTCTCTTCAGAATATGAGGTGGCTTCTATTTATCTCGAGTGCATACAAATATTTTGGAAGATTTTCAGATTTATTTATTTTTGGGGAAAGCCCTATTGGCTTTCATATATTTGTAAATGCCAAAACAATGATTTTTCAATCATTTCAAGTACCCCTGCTTAATTGCTTGAGCCATCTATTTAGCTCTGTAATCAATTTCTAGGTTTCTTAGAGATTAAATTTGTCAAAATTTAAGGGTTGTAACTGTGGATGGTAATTTTTATCTGAAGATATAACAGAATAGAGATACTGAAGGGTTTATACCATGCGAAAGAAAATAGTAAAAAAAATAGATTTGGATTTGCTTTGGAACACGAAAAGGCACAAAATAGACAATTCTCAGGTCCAATCTGTGATCTTTGGGCTCGATTATTGAAATATTGTAGAAATAAGCATACTCTTCATTCACAATCAACTCTAGCTCGAGTGCTTCTTGATCAAATCCTTGAGCCTATGCTCTTCAAGATATTCCACATAATCCTCTATGTCTCCACTTATTCTATATAAAACATCCATGTTCAAGGTAGAGTGTAAGCTGCAAAGAAAAATAAGAGCAACCTATCATCACCTGCTTCCACAGAAGAATAAACATATAGAAACAACATTAATAAACAAATTGAGAATGAAAAAACATACCTCCACACTTGTACCCAACAGGCCTGTTCTGAAAGTTGCAACGCTTTGGGATGGTGATGGCTATTTCAGGATGGTGATGGCTATTTCAGGCTTTATTCCACCTTGCTGTGCAACTTTAGAGAGCATGACAGCACATAGGCATTCCTTTTGAGTGTTGAGATTCTTGATAGAGTCACAACATCCTGATGAAACAGGGTAGTCTTGTTTTGTGCTGTCTGAGCACAAGGTGCCATTGGTAAGGCTGCTTTTTCCACAGGGATATTTCAACATTCTCCATCTCCATACTCAGCCACTATCAGACCCACCAAAACCAGAAAGGACAGAGACTTTGCAAGAGCCATGAGGATGGCACTGATTAAACAATTCTCTTATGAAACCAATTTAGACTTTCACTTACAGCTAGATAAGTTTAAGTGAAGGTTTTGGTATTTCCATTCAAGTGCTAGCATTTATAGGCCAGAAAATTGGATTGTAGATTGAAGTAAATTAGAATTACGTAGATGTGAAAAGGGGCGGCGGTGGAGTAGCACTGCAAGATAATGAAGTGGGGAAATAATGATGAAGAACCCATTTCAAAGGATGAATGGTTTTGCTGTAAAAATACAATTTAAGAAATGTAATCCATCATACTTACTGGGAACTTGAAACCAAAATATGTAATATTTTATTGGTCCACTTTGAGCAAAATCTATTGAATTTTTTTCCCTTGAATAAGAGATTTTGAGCTTATGCAGGGAAAATTAAAGATTCAATAGATAGGAGGCTGCTGGAGGGGAAAAAATGGTTGTTAAGAACTACAAAAAAATTGTTACAAAAGACATTTTAGAGATTCACCTTTTTTGGGCTAGTAAAGGGACATGTTGTGAACCAAAAGAAGGAACGTATGGAGTTTTGATGTCAACTATTATAGTTACTCATGGTGATTTAATCTTTATTCAGCTATATTTTGTTGTCTTCCGATTGTTTGAAGTGAGGAATGAATTGATTTTTTATAATCATGTAGCACATTGCATAAATTATGGTGTTGTTAATGATCAATCCCTTGTGCCTCCTTCAGCTTATCTGATTCTATTGATTTTTTTGAAGCATAATTCAAACCTCGTATTCACAAGTACATAAAAAATATTCAGCATGGATAAAAACATGCAAGATGGACTGCATATCTGGTAATCATGAAATAATTATTACACAAGTGTTGCAACAAAAGACTTTTATTGGGTAGGGCGCACTACCGGGTGGAACGAAAGTGGCAATAAAGCAATTGTCATCCTGTCCAAACAAGGAAATCGCGAGTTTCTGACTGAAGTAACTACAATTTCTATAGTGAAACATCCAAATCTTGTTAAAATTTATGGTTGTTGTGTAAAAGAGGGCGAGCTTCTGTTGGCATATGAATACATTGAAAATGATAATCTTGCTCAAGCTTTATTTGGTAAAGCCATCTCTTATCTATGATTGCTTGCACTGTAAAAAATCACTGCTCATTATGAAGTTGTAACATAATAAATGACAATTTGGAGTTGCTTCATTTTTTTGATTCTGATACTCAGGTACCAATGAGGCTAGAATCGAGCTAGATTGGCCCACTCGGTATAGAATATGCCTAGGAGTTTCCCGTGGGCCCTGCATATCTTCATGAGGAGTCGGTCATGAAAATTGTGTACAGGGACATTAAATCTACGGACATTCTTCTGGATAAAAACCTAAACCCCACAATAGCAGATTTTGGGTTGGCCAGATTATTTGAGGAGGAAGGTACTCATGTCAGCACAAGGATTGCTGGAACCATGTAAGCTGAAAAATAGCTAAGTATTTTTATAATTCCTTTTATTGCAGAATATATTTTCATAATGCTAAAAAACAATAATTTATCGTCTCCAATCTTCAGAAATAAAACCACTAATGGGAATTGTCCTTCACACCCTTGGCCTCCAACTCCTCGGCCTTCTCAATAAACCCTGGAACATGTTTTAGATTGCAACAATCAAATTTAATTATAAAATAATAATAATAATTTACCAATCACTTTTTCCCAATAAAATAATCCCAACCATTACCATAAAACCCTAACAAAACCTTTAAAATTTTATAAAACCCAAATTATGCAACCAAGAGTCCCGTGGAACAAAATTTTAAGACAAAACCCTAATTAACATTTTTGACAAAATTCAGAAAGGCATCCACCTGCAGGCAGGAGTGAAGGCGCTCAGAACACGGAAGAGAATGATCTTGACAGCTGCCAGAGAGTGAAAAAAAGGCTTGCTACAGATTGCCCTCTTCATTAAAGTAGGAAAAAGCATTGAGAAGAAACTCTGAATCATAGATGAAATGATGCAGACAGATGTGGTTTAATTAATTCAAAAGGTGAAACAGTTAAGGAAAAATGATTTGTATCTGCATGCTACACTCACTCCATCTAGCAACAGTCATTCATGTCCATATCTATGTTGCTGAACATGGTAATATCCGATTGCCTTTATTCACGACATAACCAACCACGTAGACCATTTGTTTTTTTGCTTCATTTCGTTCCTTATATATTATTTGCGGCATAACCAACCACGTAGACCATTTTCTTTGCTTTATTCCATTCATTATTTATTATATAGATTATCAACGATCTAAGATTTTCATTACAGCCGAGATTCAATCATAAGCTTTTATGTAAACGAATGTTTGTGATTGTAGTGGTACGCCTCTTGGCGTAATTAAAAATCATATAAAATAGAGAGTGCTTTCATAATTATAGTTGATGGCAGGCGATGGTGTGAGTGTGGGATCTGTTAGAATATAATGAATAACTAGTTTATTGGCATGTGGTGAATATGTGTCAACTAGAGTTGTGCAATTATAGATGTGTCAATAGAAGTTGTAAATGTGTCACTTAGTATTGTAGAGGTGTCACAGTTAATTAGTTTCTTGTCAATAATCTGGAAATGGTTGTCATTGTATATTCCAGACTTGTAGGATGTTGTTGAGAGTTTGTATCTATAAATCTGTAATTACTGTTGATGATTAACATAATATGATATCTGTCAGTGCATGCTCATTTTTGTGTTATGTTCTTTCTTGCTGTTCATTTCTCAATTCTTTGCATCTACTGTTATATTTTTAATATGGTATCAGAGCCCATGGTGGGTCTTGGTGCTGTGAACATGTAAATTTGTTATTGCTGCTACAGAGAAGTTTTCTGTTGCAGTTGAATTGTAGGAGTTGAGAGAATGTCAGCCATTAATGAAAAATCATCAGAAGATGATGAAGATGATTTTATTGAAGCTGAAGCAGTTGTTCTATTTTGAAATGGTCAATATTTTGAAGATAGAGAAGGATGCATAGAGGGATGAAGAAATCATACTATGTGTTGGGAATCATCAAACCACAATTTTAAAAAAGGTTGTCAGAGGAAATATGGGTTCCTCGACATGCCTCCATTTATGGTGTTGGAGGAGGAGAGGTGCATGAGATCTCAAAAGAGCAGTGTTGTGCTTATGTGAGAGTTGGAGTTATTCACTAAGGGGGAGTGTTAGAATATAATGAATAACTAGTTTATTGGCATGTGGTGAATATGTGTCAACTAGAGTTGTGCAGTTATAGATGTGTCAATAGGAGTTGTAGATGTGTCACTTAGTATTGTAGAGGTGTCATAGTTAATTAGTTTGTTGTCAATAATCTGGAAATGGTTGTCATTGTATATTCCAGACTTGTAGGATTTTGTTGAGAGTTTGTATCTATAAATTTGTAATTACTGTTGATGATTAACATAATATGATATCTGTCAGTTCATGCTCATTTTTGTGTTATGTTCTTTCTTGCTGTTCATTTCTCAATTCTTTGCATCTGCTGTTATATTTTTAATAAGATTCCTTGCCTGCTGCATAGGTTTGTGATGTCGACATGCCTCGCCTTAGTTGGGATTGCCTCTACATGTCTCCTCACAGGATTAAGATTTCCATGTTGTGTGTGGTGCGTGACATGAAAGTGGTGTGGATACCATAGTTGCTAAGTAGGGCTTGTTCCTTGGTGTGAGTTACAAATCTCTACATACATTATTCTTTCCTTGCTTAGGTTTTTCATAGTTTCATGTGCATGATGGTGAGTGGGAGTCGAAAGGACCCCCTATTATGTCCTTCAAAGAAGCTCTAAATTGTGATAAGCCTTCCTCATCAGCTCATGCAATGTAGTGAATTTTCTTTTGCATGTAACTTAGGAAATACGATTAGGTAATTCTTCGGGAGCCTATCTTGAATCAAGCGGTTGTTTTGATAATAAATCTAGATTCTATTGTTGCAGATATTATATATTTATTGAATCATGCCTTCATATGCAAGTTTATGAGTTTAAAATTTAATTTGCCTTTCTTGGTTCGGGAATAATTGTTCTTGGGAGGGCGATCTAGAAATTATTATGGCAACGAATGATTATTTTTTTTGGTTTTCTCACAAATGATAGATCAAACCAAGATTTTTGAGGGTGGACCTTATTTTCACCATCAGGTGGGACTATTCATCAAACTATAGCATGTGGGGCTCGATCCTTTTAAAATAGCTTACTTCTTAAATTGTTGTGTGGATTCATTTCTTGAGGCTCCCCATGGAGTTCTAGCATGTTGAAATTCTTCAGTCCATTATTGCTACCTTTGGGAAACTAGTTGGACCTTCTCATTAAACACTTGGTAGTAAGATAGCCACCTTCGCCCACATCTATGTTGAAATAAATCTGAACAATCCTCTTCTAAAATCTTTGGAGATCAAGCTAGGGAGCATGAACTAGATGCAACAATTTTATTATGAAGCTTTGAATTTTTGTTGTTGTATATGTCATCAATATGGACACTTGCAGAGAAATTGCTCCAAATCAGGCCCTATTAAGTGTCCTCCAACTCTTGAGGCTCAAAATGCCAATTTGAAAGCTAAAGGTAAGGCTCTAATGAATTCCAATATTTCAGATCTTGATGGATTCATTCCTATTAAGTCTTAAGAAAAGGCCAAATATCTTATTTGCTAGTTTAAAGGTAATCTTGAAGCATATTCTAGAAATAAATTTGGTGTTTTGGAGAGTTTTGAAGAAACGGTTAATGCTAAGTTGGACTTATGATTGATAAAAAATATTGTACCTTAAACCTTGGCATTAATCCCTCTCAGAACCAGAAGATGGATACCTAAAATTGACTAAGAGAGAGGGTACACCCTTCCCTTAGCTCTTTTACTTCTGATTAATTACTACAGGAGGCCCCTCAAATTCAAGAATTTATAGTTGTAATCTAGGCCTTAGGTAGTAATTTAGAGTCTAATATAGACATTGAAGTGGTGGAACTAAACAAAGAGTCAAGAGAAAGAGAGGATAGAAAAATAAAGTCTCCATTGTCTCAGGTCTCCTTCATAATCTCAGGAAAAAGGAACTATTGATAAATTGTCAAAGGCAAGGTGGAAAAATGACCATAAAAAAGTGAAATTGATAGGGGAATCATTGGTGGAATTGAGGGTTATAAGGAATCTAGATACCCATTTATCCAATCTTCCAAAATGATTGTTATATCTTGAAATGCAAGGGGTTTGAGTAGCATCCCTAGACAAAAAGCTACTCAAGTTCTTATAAGAGATCATAATATTGATGCCATTTTTATGCAATAAACTAAGCTCTCTTGTGAAGAAATGGTGATGGTATCTTTAAAAATTTGGAAAGGATGGAAATGTATCAATATAGGTGTGTAGGGATCTTCTGGTGAGGTGGCATTTTTATGGAACTCATGTAGAGTTATTTTGGCTTGGTGGGTTGGGAATAGAAACTCATTTTCCATGGAATTTTCTTACTTTGCATCCAGAGAACACATTCTTCTTACAAATACATATGCTTCTTTTTATTTTCTAGGTAAGATTTCACTTTGGTCTCATATTTGATTTACTCGTTCTACTATTCCTGCTCTTCCTTGGATCCTAGTAGGGGATCTCAATGGTATCATAAGTTTAGATGAGAAAATAAGAGGGACTTAGAGCCTAGGCCCAAATTCTACATTGCTAAAGGATAACATATCCTTCTTAACCTAGTGGACATGATGCCTTAGAATGACACCTTCACATGGAGTAACTATAGATATTGAGATGATTCAATTTCAAAAAGACTTGACAAATTTCTTGTCTCCAATTTTTAGATTGGTAATAGTTGGACATCCTACTCTAAGATCCTCAACTGGAAGGGGTTTGACCATTGGCCCATTATTTTTCTCTTTTTTGATCTTAGGACCAAATATGTTGGAATAAAAATATCTACTAAGATAGGGGGGGTGGGGGGGGTGGTGAATCAATAGATTGATTAAAACTAATCCTTTAATACTTTTAATGCAAATTAGGACCTGTAGAGATCACAAACAAACAAATAGACATAACACTAGATATATGTGGAAAAAACAATGTGGGAAAAACCACGGTGAGAATAGCTGCTATGAACTACTATCATAATATAGCCTCACAATAAGAACCTCATTGGTTACAATGTTTAAGGGCACCAACCTAAGGAGACACCAACACCCTGAATTAAGAGCACCAACTCTAAGGAAGCACAGGTCTACTCCCTAAATGATCACCAAATTATCTTTTTGATGACACCAACCAATTAGATTTATAATAAAAAATTATGGAGCTACAAATCTTTATTAAAAATGATTAAATTGAATCCAATTCTAAATCTATGTACAAACCTATTTTGCAACTATTAATTATGTTTTTCTTCTCTACACTTTAGAACATCCCATGTTCTCTTTCTTTGATTGCTAATTCTTCATCAACATACCTCTCTTCTTTCCTTCTTCTCCTCACCAGACACTCGGTGTATATCCTAGATGATTAACATTCGATCTAGGTCTCTCTTCTTGTATACACGCACTTCTCTGTCACTACAAATTCATTATCAATCTTACCTTGCACAATGTTTTGTTATGATTTTCTATTTTTCTTAGCTAACCAACCTCATTTTCCTCGAGCTATGTACCACCACCATAATTCACTATATTTTATATTTTTAGTATATGGGTAAGTGTAGAAAGACGGAGGGCCAAAAAGGGGTCTTAAGTGGCCATTTGTTTTTTGAAATTATGAAATACTAAAGTTGGATGAGAAATTGAAGATAGTTACACTCAAAATTTTAAGATGCAAAACAAAGAATGTTCGTAGTGCTCTGAGCCTAATTTCTAAACTACTAATTATTTTTGAAAATGGTAGATATTAAGGGGTTCAAAAAAGGGAGCCAAAGAAATAGGTGTTGTTTTTGTCAAAAAAACATAACATAGCGTCTTTTGTGGCTCCCTCAAAAGGTTAACTTTTTTTGGTATTTTAAAATCACTTCGATGAGAAATTAGCTAACAACATGTAGTTTATGCCTAATTTTTTTGATATTTTTTTAATGAATATTGGATTTTTTACTAATTTTCAAAGTGGACACATCCTGAAAAATATAATTTTGGCCATGCTACCCCTATAATTTTTGAAAACTAATCGATTTTTTTTTAAAAAAATATGTGTAGAATGGAGTCTAGTTTATAAAAGTTTAATTTATTTGAAATTTCAATGAGTGGTTAGAAAATGAAGTAAAAAGCACCAAACGTGCTGGTTTTTGACAAAAAATAGACACCAAACAAAATAAATTAAAGATGAAAGCCAACAACATTATCAAAATGTGAATTTTTTTACATTGTTAAATAGCTAAGAGAGAGCCTAACATTACCTAGGTGTTTGATTTACTTGACCTTGAAACACGTGCAAACCTGAGGGTTAGCACAAACAAGATTATGTGAAATCTTGTAAAATATGCAAAACCCATCTTTGGATGTTGGGAAGGCACGCTAAGCCTTTGGGTTGGAAACCAAAATAAAATCCCAAGCCTAAGGCTTGGGGATTCCCAAATCAAGATATAACGTGAGTGTGTTATAACATGCTTGCATTATAATGCACTCATGTTATGTTTTGTTTTATATTTTTCTCCTGTTTTATAAAATGTTGTTGCACATTTCTCAAGCTTGACATATCACGAGCACATTATAATATGCTCACATTATCTCACTTGGAATGATTTTTGTGCAAGTTTGTTAAGTATGTTTGATGTATTTATATTTGTATATATTTGTATGTATGTATGTCTTTATGTATGTATGCCTATATGTATGTATGATGTATGTATGCTTGTATGTATATATGTATGTATGTATGCCTATATGTATGTATGTATGTATTCTTGTATGCATGTATATATGTCTGTATGTATGCATGCTTGTATGTATGTATGTATGTATACATTCTTGTATGTATGTATACATTTTTGTATGTATGTATGCCAATATGTATGTGTGAACCCCTAAACCTGCAAATGCACAAGAACAACAAACATGGTTAGATGTTAGATCAAAGGCATGTACACAAGAGTGAGAGATTCCCCATGAAATCCATCTATTCAAACTAAATTAGGAAATAAAAAACACAACAAACTTGAGTAAAACAGATTTAATCCTAATTAAGCTAATAGCATGATGATCTTATGGGGGAATTGGTGCCAATGAAGTGTTGCAATTGGCCCTTTCCCAATTCCTAAGTAGCAATGATATGTAAATCTAGAAATGGTCAAATCTCCAAAGAGATTTGAGCATAACCTTGGTATCAAATGTGACAAAATGATGAATGCTTGGATATGATGAGCAAAATTAGTTCTCAATTGGAGAGAGTAACTTTGCATATGAATTGTGGATGAGATGGATTCGAGTATAGTAAGTTTACTCAAATTGTGGATGGTAGAAGGAGAGGAAGAGTCTCTCATTTATAGATTCCAATCTTGGAAGAATGAGTGAGAATAAGCAATGTGGGATAAAAGATAATCCAATGGCATTGTGCCACTTGTCCACATGTGATTGGAGGAGGAATGAGCACATTTTGGTCAATGTGCAAGTTTGAATTTTGAATTTGAAAGTTGGGGGGAGAGAAGAGTGGAGTTAATGTCACTTGGCTCAATGCACAAGGACATGTAAGAGGAGTGAATGCCTTGTTGGAAGTACCCATCCACTTGCATTTTTGAATTCAAATTTGAGGGAATATTCCCTTTTGATGCTTTGTGAGGGAAAATAGAGAATTAAATAAATCAAAGTAATTGATTTATTGTGCAAGTTGCATTATCTAGAGAATTTTAGTGATTGAGATTAAATTAATCAAGATTTGATCAATTTAATGAGAGATGAGATGATTTGACCATTTTGACTTAGATTTTAGGATTGATTTAAATCAAAATGAGATGAAATGATTAATTAAATAAATGATTTTGATTTATTTAACTAAGGAGGAATATGTTAGATTAAATTAAATAATGTTTTAATTTATTCAATTTAATAAGAGGACTTTTAATTATTTTAAATGAACAGAGAAAGATGATTAATTAAATTAAATTGATTAATTTAATCACCAGAGGAGAAAGACCTAATTAAATAAATAATGATTTATTTAATTAAGGGATGAAAGGTGTTGATAAGTTGAGAGTATGATTCAAGATGAAACGATGTTAGTAGGATCAGAATCAGGTGCATGTATATTTTCCATGTCTACAACATGATCAAGAGGAACCAACACCAATCCTTTGTGATAAAAATTCATCCATGGCCCATTGCATTATCTAAGAAACATGTATTTCTAAAAAGGAGCAAGCATATTGATATGAGGTACCATTTCATCAGGGAATTGGTCAACAATGGATAAATCTATCTTGAATTTTGTGGATCTGAAGATCAACTGGTAGACATTTTTACCAAGGCATTACCAAAAGAAAAATTTGAATATCTAAGACAAAAATTGGGAATTGTCAAAGGTCGAAATTAAGGGGGGTGTTGGAAAGAAATTTCTAATTTCTCTTCTTTTTTTTGTAGTTTGATTTAGAATTTTCCAATTCAAACTCTTATGTTGTTTTAGTCTATTTCCATCTTAGTTTTTAGTTATGTTTAGAAGTTTCCTTCTAGTTTGTTTGCTCCAACTGTTGCATTTTATCTATTTAAACATGTTGCTTTATCTATTTTGGCATTTAACATATTAATGAAAATAGTTTATTTTGTGTAGTAGCATTCTTTTTTTGTTTATATTATGTCTTTTCTCTTCTTGTCATCCGATAAATAGTGAAATATGGAATGAAAAATTAGCACCATTTTCCGAGTAAGTGCACCAAGATGGTTCCCAAAAAGGGGACTTAAGTGGACAACTTTTTTTTAAAATCAGGAAATACTGACCTTGGACGTGAAATTGAGGATACTTAGACTCAAAATTTTGAGATGGAAGAAAAAGAAGGATTCAAGTGCTCCGAGTCTACTTTCTAAACTACTAATTTATTTTGAAAATGGTTGAGATTAAGGGGTTCAAACGAGGGACGTACACAAATTGGTGTTGTTTTTGTCAAAAAAACATAACATAGGAACCCTTGTACGACCCTAGTATGGTGAACTTTTTTTTAGTATTTTTAAAATCGCAATAGCCAGAAGTTAGCTAACAGTATGTAGTTGATGAATATTTGATTTTTTACTAATTTGCGAAGTGGACATATCCTGAAAATAGAATTTTGTCCGTGCTACCCCTACAAATTTTGGAAACTAATTGATTTGTTTTTTTTTTTTTTTAAATTTGTATAATGCACTCTAGTTTCTAAAAATGTAATTTATTTGAAAAATTGATGAACGGTTAATTTATAATGAAAAAAATACCAAACACTTCTTTTTGGCAAAAAAAAGACATACAAATAAAATAAATTATGGATGAAAGACTTAACATTTTCAGAAAGTGAAAAAAATTACATCATTGGATAGCTAAGAGATAACCCAACATTACCCATGTGCTCGATTTTTTCAATATTGAACCACGTGCAATCCTGATGGTGAGCACGAACTCGATTATGAGAAATATAGTGGATTTTTTAAAAACACGTCTTTGGTCATTGGGAATGTCCTCCAAGCCTTTGGGTTGGTATTTCAAGGAAAATACCAAGCTTAAAGTTTCGTAATTCCCAAAGAAAGATATAACGCGCTTGCGTTATATCTCACTTTTGACATGGTTTTTGCTTCTACGTGGAACATGTCTACTAGCACATAACACGAGCGCATTATAACGCGCTCGTGTTATGTCTTACTTTATGTTAAATGCTAATATATTAATGTATGCTAATATATTTTTATGTACATGTATGTATGTATTCTTGTATGGTTGTAAGATTATTTGTACATATGTATTATGCTTGTATGTATGCATTTATGTATGTCTTTAGACGAAGGGAGAATTTAGAGAGAGTCTAGAGAGATGGAGAGGGAGTCGAAGTGAGAGTTTAAGAGAGAGGGAGTGGGAGAGAAGGGGTTGGATTGAGGGGGACTTAGCTAGGTAGGGTGGGAGGGATAGAGGGAGAGAGAGAATTGAGGGAGAGGGAGAGAGAGAGAGGGGGGTGGGAGAGAGAGAATTGAGGGAGAGGGAGAGAGAGAGACAAAGAGAAAGAGAGAGTTATGTAGGTAGGGTGCGAAAGGGAGAGACTTGAGAGTGTGAGAGGGAGAGACTTGAGAGTGTGAGGGGGGTGAGAGGGAGAGACTTGAGAGATAGGTAGTGAGAGGGAGTGTGAGAGAGAGGGAGTGGGAGAGAGAGGGAGTGTGAGTGAGAGACCTGAGAGAGGGAGAGGGTGTGAGAGGGAGTGACCTGATAGAGGTAGAGAAAGAGGGGGTGGAGTGAGAGGGACTTATCTAGGTAGGGTTGGAGGGATAGATAGAGAGAGGGGAGAGAGACAAAGAGAGAGTTACCTAGGTAGGTTTCCAGAGGGAGAGACCTTAGAGAGAGAGGGGGTGGGAGGAAGAGAGATGGGAGGAGAGAGAGGTAGTGGGAGAGAGTGGGATGGAGTGGGAGGGACATAAAGAGAGATGGATAGAGGGAGTGAGAGAGGGTGGTAGGGATTGATTGAATGAGAGGTACACAAAAAGAGGGAGACGATAGATAGAGACAATTAGAGAGGGTGGAGGGAGGGAAGGAGGGAGATGTGAGATGTATAGATAGAGAGAAAGTGATAGGGTTTGAGGGTATAGGGTTGAGGGATTAGGGTGGAGGACCTATAGGGTTGATGGTTTCTAGGGTATTAGGGTTTAAGATTTGAGGGTTGAGGGAATAGGTTTGATGGTAGAGGTTATTTGGTTGAGGGTATAGGGTAAAAGGTTTAAGGTTTAAGTGTTTAGGGTTGAAGGGTTTGGGGTTAAGGGTTTAGGGTTAAAGGTTTACTTGGTTGAGGGTAGAGGGTTTAGGGTATAGGTTTGAGGGTATATGGTTGAAGGATTAGGTTCAGGGTCCAATGTAAGGGGTAGAGGGTTTAGGGTTTAAGGATTGAGGGTTGAAGGATTAAGGGTTGAGAGTTGAGAATTGAGGGTTGAGTGTTTAATGTATAGGGTAAACAGTAGAGGGTTTAAGGGTTGAGGGTTGAAGATTGAGGGTTTAAGGTATAGGGTCAAGGGATTAGGGTTGAGGGTCCAATATATAGGGTAGAGGTTATAGGGGTTGAGAGATTAAGGGTTGAGGGATTAGGGTTTAGGGTAGAGAG
>CM021106.1:328765409-328963005 GCA_007115665.2 Sequoiadendron giganteum | reverse complement strand
CTCTCTCCCACTCTCCCCCTCTCTCCCTCCCTCTCCCACTCTCCCCCTCTCTCCCTCTCTATATACTAAGAAAACCAAATTTCACATAACGCGCTCGCATTATAATGCGAGCGCGTTTTTTACTCCACTAAAACGATAAAAAACTCTATATACCCATGATTTGAAGGCCCACATTCTGCATATTCCCCTGGTTCTGCGCATGCTTCGACAAAAAATAGCTTTTTGATGATGTTGTGAAGTGTTCAAGAATCTTTTTCACATTCCATCACCTTTTCCATGATCTTTTTATCACCTTTGCATGAAATAGTAGAGTTTCCACATTGAAAGACATATAATATCAATTGAAGTTTGAATTCCATTGAAAATTGATATACAATTGAAGTGTGGAAGGGAACAAGCTTTTGAACAAGTCAGATTATTGTGGAGTTTGAAGAAAGAAGAATCTAAGGCTACATAATTGGGTTGAAATCCTCCATTTTAAAGTCTGGTTTTTAAGGTATGTGAAGTATTTACACATTTTATTTCATTCTATTATGGCTTGCTTTCATTTTTGTTTGTCATTATAACCTTAGGTTGTCGATGCACATTTTAAATTACCAAATTATATACACAATTATATACACTTGCCAATTACCATTTTACACTTGCCAATTATAGAAATTCAAAACCATTCACCAAAATTCATCCTTTAAGACAACTCCAAGCCTCTCCCATTCCTCTGAAGGGTACAAACACCTTCCAATACCTCTGCACAAAACATTTGATTCATATACTCAAATTAGCATTAAGAGTTCCCAATTCCTTAAGGACCTTCAAAACACCTTGAAAATATTGAAAATAACTTATTACAATCAACTAGGTTCCTCAAAACATCAACCAATGATTATGTCATTCACAAGTTGTCTTAAATCTTCCATAATGACACCATTGTTTACAAACACAAACTATAATTCTTAAGGCACAACCAAACCATTATTTGCTTAATAAATCTTTGTTTGAGTTAGTACAACAAAAATGAAACCTTTCAAAAGTCTTCCCTTACACACAAACTTATTTCCTTTGTTCATTGTCCACATTACTAGTAGCCAAGCATCTACAAACTGTCACATGTATCTCCCAAACCATGCACACACTTCAAACTGTGATACTCATTTTTGATGGAGAGTTAGAGGACCCAAAACCATTGAAGATGTCAAATTGCCTTCAAAATCCATCTAAGAAGATTAAAAAGGTGTAATGGACCAATCCCAACACTCCTCCAAGATGGACAACAAACAAAAACATTATTTCCTAAATTTCACCCTTGGAATCTAGTTACTATGCAAAACCAGTTTTGGGCCCTTAACTCCAAAATTTTTGAAAACACTAGGAAAATAAAAGAATGATTGTAGCACCAATTTCAGAGTTGAAAGACATACCTTAACCCATCACATCACTCCTTTGGGACAACATTAAGAAAATTGACCTTTTTCACTATTTTAGGCCTCCAAGTAGGCCAATTTTACAAAGGAACTACCCTTAGATCTTCACACCAGACTTCCAAACTCAAAAAAAGTCTTTAATTAGGTTAACAAGATAATTTCTAGGTCTTAGGACCTTACCCGCTCAACTAGGCTTCCAATACAAAAACCCCCATTTTTCAATGCAAAGAGGGAGGGTTTATAGAAACTCCTATACCCGGGCCTTCCCAAACCATTCCAAAGCATCAAACATCTTCACAATACCTTGCACAAGGTCAAAAGTTCATTAAATAGACCACTCCTTCAACACTCTTTTAGGAACTAATATTCGTCTCATTACCATGGTACAGATAAAATTATCTACCATGCCAAAGAAAAAGACAGAGGAAACTAACAGACAAAGAGAACAAAACCTTGAAAGAAAAGGAGAGAGTTCGGGTGGCGAAATATCGTGAAAAGAAGAAATTGGAAAAAATTGATGAAAACAACCCGATTGTAGAGGAACCTCAACCGTAAAAAAGAGAATGAGAATTGGCAGCACAACAAGCACGAATGCGAAAGCATCGTCGTAAGACAGATTCAGATACCATAGTCGGAGACACACCCTCTATGACAAGTGAATATGAAGGGACACCATTAAGCACAAGCGAATATGGAGGGAAACCATCTAGCACAAGTGAATATGGAGTGACACCATCTAGCACAAGTGAATATGGACAAACACCATCTATTGCAAGTGAATATGGAGGGACACCATTTACCGCAAGTGAATATTGTTGGACACCATCCAACACATCTCAAGTTGAGAGTACATCATCACTCCAAATTGATGAAGAAGGTATGCCATCATTCCCATGTGAACCTCAAGGTATGTCTTCTTCTCCACCCTCGATCGAAGGTATGCAATCTAGCCCACCTCAATTAAATATTGATGAAATTCCTAATGTTGAGATGTATGTACCTAGGAGAACACCACCAAGAATTTTGCATAGAAAGCCAAAGTATTTGATTAATATTGATGATGAGATTTTGCAGCACATGGAAGGTAATATTTCAACATGCACTTGTAGAAGATATGCTGATAAGATTTGGGAAAGATTCTTTGAAAGGCTAAATGAGACTGCAAGATGTCAACTATTTGTTGAAATGATGCGGGGTGTAAAGTATAGGAACATCATGAAGACTCTTGGGTTGAGAACATCAAATGCATCGAGTGAAGACACTATTGTGAAGAATCTAATGGATGCTTATGAGAGTGTGGGTAAGATCTCATGCTCAAAGTATAGTAATGTCACCCGACTTGTCATTACATCGAATTTGGTAAGTTGTCAAACAAAGAGATCTTGCCTAATTAAAAAGACTAGTGAAAAAATGAGAATTAGTAGAAAAACTTTATCAAGAGCCATTCAAAGGTGGCAAAGAACTGAGGGCAATGATACAAATGAATTATGGGCATTCTAGGGGAGACTGTCACGAAAATATAAAGAAGTTGTCGAAGCCTTGAGAACACTAATTGAAGAGTATTGAAAGAATAACAAAAGGCCATCTCTGAATCAAAGGGATGTGGTAAGAAGAAGAATTGGTAGTCGGAATCGTGAGCCACATCCAAAGCATTTTTTGGATATGACTCAAACCCAATTTTTTCGGAAATTTGGAAATGATTATCCTCAAATTAGTATTTCTCAAATATTTTTTGAACTGATTAAACCTTTTTATGTCAAGATAAATCACACACACACTACTTGTTGGTGTAGACTACATATTGAATATTCTAACCATTATGATGTTTATCATTCTATATGTTTAGATTTGCATACTAACAATGTTTTGCAGGATTGTAGCATAAAAGCCCCACCAAAATCTTCAAGAGAGTTCTTATCAAAAAAATTATGTGAAATAGAGGATGGCCAGATATTCTATAGGACAACATGCTTGGATGGTTCATGCGAGCGTTGCGGTGGCTTCCAGCGTAAGCCAGTATGTCAACACATGGAAAGCACAAATGAGGTGGGACAAAAACTAGTAGATTTTGGGAAGTATAAAACAGTGGCATATGCTACAAAAGATAGGTCTCAAGCAAAAATGTGTGATTTGGTTATTGAGAAGATTCCAGTGCACAAATTTATGACCACATTTTGTGATAGTATAGTGTCTGAGTATGCAATGCATACCCATAGAGCCCAATGGTTGGACACACAGTTCAAGCTATGCAAGGACACCTTTCCAGTTGGAAGCATAGTATCTGTGGTTGACTTTGCAAAGAACTACACTCTACAACCACAACATGTACACTCTACAACCACAACATGAGGTGCAGTCACAGGATTACAACTCCACACAAGTTTCGATATTTGTGCACATAGCATTCATTCATGCATCTGATAGTATAGATGAGCAAAGGAAGGTATTGAGGGAGTACCAATTTTACATTGGTGATGATCGCACACATTCTCTAGAGTTTGTGCAAGGTTGCTTCCAGATGTTCTGCAGTGGTTTGGCTCAGAGGGACATAGAATACGATCAACATATAATATGGTCTGATAACTGTGCAGCTTAATTCAAGAACTCACACATGTTCTACTGGTTGTGCAAGATGCATGTCATTACAGGTGTTCAACATATGTGGAACTTTTGTGAGGCTGGACATGGAAAGGGGGATCATGATGGTGTAGGAGCATGCATGAAAAGAGCATTAGCACGAGAAGAGTTAAAGTATAAAGACAGTGCAAAGTTGACAGATGCAAAATCAATCGTCGAGTGGTGTAATGCTTTGATGAGTCTAGGTAATGAAGGTATGTCTTCAGTTCATAGATTTTTTTGGTTGATGGATGATACTAACATTGCACCATATGAAGATTGTTGTACTCTAATAAGATCAAGTGAGGTACACTCTTTCCTTATCTCAAATACAGGTTCATGGAGTATTGATACATGAAAGATGGCATGCTTTTGTTCTTCATGTACAATGCAAGACTGGAATGATTGTGAGTCAGGGGAGTGGGTTGACAAATGGTTCACAAGTTATCTTAGCCCACTTCACACGTATCGCCCTCTGACAACATTGGAACTGACATAGATAGAATCATCGATCAACTTTGACCACATATCAGATCTAGTTCAATGAGATGATATATCTACTTTCTTAGTTGTTGAAATTCCATATCGTTAGATCTTACTTTGTACTGTATTCGTAATGTTGACAAATTTCAAGAGATTTTTTGCACATATGAATGCAGGGCATGTTTATGCAGTTATTGCAGATGAAGACAATGAAGAGGGAATAGACTATTACTTGTGTCGTTGTGTTGAGACCAAAAATAAATTGGAGGCCCCAGTTATAGATGGAGAAAACATCGAATACCCTACAGGCTCAGTTGTGGTTACTGGAACATGGCTGAGAAGGTACCTACATTCGAGTGTTAAACATTGGCTATTTTGGGACTTTGACATGCATCGTAAGATTCTTCATTACTCAAACCTTGTAGTGGCATCCAATGTTTGTTTGACCAAATATGGGGGTAGACCTTTGAACAAGACATTATGGAAGGTCCGTGAGTCTGACCATGAGGAAATACTTGACACAATAAAGAGTAGAGCAGAACCGGATGGTTCGTTGGATTAGTTTGTAAGTATATGCGCATTGGTTCTTATTAATTTATACTTGTATGAACATTAATTTTTTTGATGCCAATGCTATCATCTTCTTTTATAGTGATTGGTGTCCCCTTGCAAAAAATGCAGATATATAAGCCATCCAAGAGAATGTCAACCAAAAAAGCAATGCAACATCCTTATTTTGATTCCTGCATGCAACATTTGTAAGTGCCTTCCATCTATTTTTATTTCATTTCCATTTTGGATGCTCTTTCTTTTTCTCTTTTACTTTGCATATTTATAAGTAAACTACTAAGGGTTAATTGATCTTTCGTTGCAGAAAATGCTGATTTAAGAGCCATCAAAGAGAATCTCAGCCAAAAAAGCAATGCAACATACATTTTTGATGATTTTTGACAAATATCAATTTTTATTTCAAGCCATTATAAGAGAGCATGTGAAGCTTAGCGAGGGAATCTGAAGTTACTCATTTGAAGTTAACCTCATAATGAGCACCTATGATGTAGACATTTAAAGAGAATTTTGAATGTATGAGTGACATTGTAAAAGATCTGAGAGAACGAAGTACTAGAGGCATTGTAATAAGATTTAATTACATAATGAGATATACTCAAATATTTTAAGGTTGGAGTTCATGTTTGGTGTAGTAGCACCTTGTTCTGTAAATGCCTTGAGTAGGAAAATTTGCAAACTTTGAATTTTGAAATGTAAACAATGTGAAAAAGGTCATGTAAACAATTTGTACACATTTTTCTACAACTCGTGTGACTAAGGGGACTATTCCAACACGTTCGAATAGGTATTTTTATGCAAGGCATGGTCCTCTTTCGCACCGAAACACATAGAATCGCTCCAAGCTATGTTCCACCAGATCGATCCCTTAAGGGTCCAAAGTACAAAATGGCTACAAAATTCAACATGCTAGTACTCGGATACTATGACACTTAGAAACTTCTCGTCTGATCCTACAAAAAGGTGTTGGGCCCCTCTAGAAAAACCTCTCTTGGTTTTGGCTATCTTGGAGTGGTTTTCTCGTGGCGGCGGATTTTCACTTGATGGAAAAAGTGTCAAATTCAAGCAGTGCAAAGTTGCAAAGTGGTGCAACTTTCACTCTACAACTCGTGTGACCAAACTAACTGCTCCAACACGTCTGAATAGGTATGTTTATGCTAGGAATGTTTTTTTTCCGAACTAAAACACGTGGAATCGCTTTGAGCTACGTTCAACCGGAATGATCCCTTAAGGGTCCAAAGTGCAAAATGGCTGCAAACTTCAGCATGCTATTACTCAGATACCATGATGCTTAGAAAATCATCGTCTGATCCTACAGAAATGCATTGGGCTTCTCTAGAAAAACCTCTCTCAGTTTTGGCTATCTTGGAGTGGTTTTCTCGTGGCGGCGAATTTTCACTTGATGGAAAAAGTGTCAAATTCAAGCAGTGCAAAGTTGCAAAGTGGTGCAGCTCTCTCTGCAACTCGTGTGACCAAACTAACTGCTCCAATGCCTCCGAATAGGTATTTTTACACTAGGCATGGTCTTTTTTCGCAGTGAAACACTTGGAATTGCTCCGACCTACGTTCAACTAGATCGATCCCTTAAGGGTCCAAAGTGCAAAATGGCTGCAAAATTCACCATGCTATTACTCAGATGTCGTAACACTTAGAAACTTCTCATCTAATCCTATAGGATTGCGTTGAGCCTATCTACAAAATCTTCTCTTGGTTTTGGCTATCTCAGAGTGGTTTTCCAGTGGTGGCGGATTTTCACTTGATGGAAAAAGCATCAAATGCAAGCAGTGCAAAGTTGCAAAGTGGTGCAACTTTCCTTTTGCAACTTGTGTGACCAATCAGACTGTTCCAACACATCCAAATAGGCATGTTTATGCTAGGAATGGTCTTTTTTGCACTAAAACACATGGAATCGCTCCGAGCTACGTTCCACCGGATCGATCCCTTAAGTGTCCAAAGTGCAAAATGGCTGCAAACTTCAACATGCTATTACTCGGATACCGTGACACTTAGAAAGTTCTCGTTTGATCCTACAGAAAGACGTTGGGCCTCTCTAGAAAAAACTCTCTCGGTTTTGGACATCTTGGAGTGGTTTTCTCGTGGCGGCGGATTTTCACTTGATGGAAAAAACATCAAATGCAAGCAGTGCAAAGTTGCAAAGTGGTGCAACTTTCGTTCTGCAACTTGTGTGACCAAGCGGAATGTTCCAACATGTCCGAATATGTATTTTTACGCTAGGCATGGTCCTCTTTCACACCGAAACACGTGGAGTCGCTTCGAGCTATGTTCCACCGGATCGATCCCTTAAGGGTCCAAAGTGCAAAATAGATGCAAACTTCAGCATGCTATTACTTGGATACCGTTACACTTAAAAACTTCTCATCTGATCCTATAGAAAGGTGTTGAAACCCTCTAGAAAAACCTCTCTCGGTTTTGGCTATCTTGAAGTTTTTTTCTCATCACGGCAAATTTTCACTTGATGGAAAAAGTGTCAAATTCAAGCTGTGTAAAGTTGCAAAGTGGTGCAACTTTTGCTCTGCAACTCGTGTGACCAAGAAAACTATTCCAACACATCCAAATAGGTATGTTTACGCTAGGCATGGTCCTCTTTTGCACTGAAACACGTGGAATCCCTCCGAGCTATGTTCCATCGGATCAATCCCTTAAGGGTCCAAAGTGCAAAATGACTACAAATTTCAACATGCTAGACTCGGATACTGTGACACTTAAAAACTTCTCGTCTGATCCTATAGAAAGGGATTGGGCCCCTCTAGAAAAACCTCTCTCGGTTTTGGCTATCTTGGAGTGGTTTTCTCGTGGCGGCAGATTTTCACTTGATGGAAAAAGTGTCAAATTCAAGTAGTGCAAAGTTGCAAAGTGGTCCAACTTTCGCTTTGCAACTCGTGTGACCAAACTAACTGCTCCAACACATCCGAATAGGTATTTTTACGCTAGGCATGGTATTTTTTCGCACCGAAACACGTAGAATCGCTCTGAGCTATGTTCAATCGGATCGATCCCTTAAGGGTCCAAAGTGCAAAATGGCTGCAAACTTTAGCATGCTAGTACTCAGATACCGTGACACTTAGAAACTTCTCATCTAATCCTACAGAAAGGCGTTGGGCCCCTCTAGAAAAAACTTTTTTGGTTTTGGCTATCTTGGAGTGGTTTTCTCGTGGTGGCGGATTTTCAATTGATGGAAAAAGTGTCAAATTCAAGTAGTGCAAAGTTGCAAAGTGGTGCAACTTTCGCTCTGCAACTCGTGTGACCAAACTAACCGCTCCAACGCATCCTAATAGGTATTTTTACGCTAGGCATGGTCTTTTTTCCCACTGAAACACGTGGAATCACTCTGAGCTACGTTCAACCAGAACGATCCCTTAAGGGTCTAAAGTGCAAAATCACTGCAAAATTCAACATGCTAGTACTCGGATACCATGAAACTTAGAAACTTCTCATTTGATCCTACAGAAAGGCGTTGATCCCCTCTAGAAAAACCTCTCTCGATTTTGGCTATCTTGGAGTGGTTTTCTCGTGGTGGCAGATTTTCACTTGATAGAAAAAGTGTCAAATTCAAGCAGTGCAAAGTTGCAAAGTGGTGCAACTTTCGCTCTGCAACTCGTGTGACCAAACTAACTGCTCCAACGCGTCTGAATAAGTATGTTTACACTAGGCATGGTATTTTTTCACACTGAAACACGTGGAATCGCTCTGAGTTACGTTCAACCGGAACGATCCCTTAAGGGTCCAAAGAGCAAACTAGCTACAAACTTCAGCATGCTATTACTCAGATGTCGTGACACTTATAAAATTATCATCTGATCCTATAGGATTGCGTTGATCCTATCTACAAAAACCTCTCTCGGTTTTGGCTATCTTGGAGTGGTTTTCTAATGGTGGCGGATTTTCACTTGATGGAAAAAGCATCAAATGCAAGCAGTGCAAAGTTGCAAAGTGGTGCAACTTTCATTCTGCAACTTGTGTGACCAAGCAGACTATTCCAACACGTCCAAATAGGCATTTTTATGCTAGAAATGGTCCTCTTTTGCACCGAAACACGTGGAATTGCTCCGAGCTATGTTCCACCGGATCGATCCCTTAGGTTGGAGGAGTCTTAAGTTGCAAATTTGTAAGTTGCTTAAAACAACAAATTTGAAATGATATTGAATGGCCCACTTAGCACTTATTGCATCTAAGTGATGCTCACAGAGGTGAGGCCCTAGGCCTTCTCGGGAGGTCACCCATTCCAGTATACTCCAGCCCAAGTGCTTAACCACGAAGTTTTTTCCCCAAGGTTAAGCCCACTTAGCTTGCAACCCCATTTGCAAAACCTTCAGCAAGTGTTGTGCCTTATGAAACATTCATTATAGAGCCCCTTTAGCTCATCAATTGATAAGTAGGAGGTATTTTCTACAATGTGTTAAATTGTGATATTGCTATCAGGATTCCATTGAGCAGTCATTTGTAGTATTAGATATAGCTCTAGCTTCTACAGTATTGCATATGATTGCAGATAGTTTCAAAGATCTAGATAACATCAATAGTTCACATTACTCAAGAAGAATGAACATCTTAAAGACATTTGTAGAAATCAGGACAAGTAACCTTCTTGTGGACTTAGGGTTGCAATATTTGATCTACAACATGCTCCACCATTTATTCAGTAGGATCAAGAACACACATAATGAAGGTGTGTTTGTAGCCATGAAAGATTATGGTTCGAACTATCTAGGAGAGTGATGTTTTATCTCGACCAACCATATCTATACCATGGTTTGTTTGGAAACAAGGATGGGTTCTCTCTTCATCGGAATATACATTATTCCTTGATGTGTTCACACCAGTGTTACAAGACTAGGACTCGCCTCGGACTTGAGAAGCCATTTTTTGACTTGGACTTGGGCTCGGAGCCTAGACTCGACAAATAGAAAAACCTAAGAAATTCAAAGATTTGTAAGGATTTAAAACTTGTTTCATGCACCCTTTAATAAATATACCTTAAAGACACAATAGCATCATCAAATAGAAATTACTATGATCCCATACACAAACATACATCAATCACATAAGTATAAGCACAAATTTTAGCTGAAGGAAATAACACATTTAGATATATAAATATTGTGATATTGCTATCAGGATTCAATCATGTAGATTTACAATTCAAACTCATTGACCCATGATTCATTAGTAGTGGTTCACAAGAACCCATCTCTCATGATAATGAATGGTTCATAAGGAGGAAGATAAATCTTCATACATTTCTTCTATCACAAATGAGATAAGTGCTTGGTTTCATAAGGTCATGATACAACCGTTAATGGGGAGTGGATACATGAAGAACTGATGGAGAATGATAATGGCTTCAAACCTGCTACAAAGGAATTTTTTTTTCGTTTCAATGATGCAAGAGGTTTTTGGTTTCACTACCAAAATGAGCCTATGAAGAATGCATGTGAAACTCCTTTTGACCTCGAGGGTGTACGTACTCCATCTCAAGGATCATGCATTGACGATGACATAGATCAATGCTAGTAACCAATTAATAATTATACACGTGAATAAGTCAAATATGTACATGTCAATAAGGGAAGTACAAGTACTCAAAAACACGTAAGCCTCAAAAAGTATACACACGAATACATAGTATACACAAATTAAAACAAAGTATATGCACGAATACAAGGTATATGCATGAAAACATGTAAGCCACAAAGTATACACTTGAATGCACGTAAGTCCTAAAGTATACACGTAAGTTGTAAAGTATACACTTGAATACACGTAACTCATATCTATTGAACCATCAATTTAGAATGCAAATATGGACAGGCATTGACAAAAGATATTTGTATTAACCAAATAGCCATGTAGGCATACATCAATATATGTCGATATAAGTATGAAATATATGTACAAAATAGCCATATAGGCTTACGAGAATGCCATCTAGGCATACAATGTCAAATATGTCCAATAAAAAATATGTACAAAATTGCCATGTAGGCTTACAACAAAGGACTCTAGAATCAAAAGTCATTGCTCTCCATGCCCTGGAAATAAAATCTTTCCCTTTCCTTTTCGCTCGGATGGCGATAGTTTTGTCACTCATTTTTGCTGTGCTCGTGGAGTGCTCCTGCTACTCCTCCTAGGGTTTAGTTCATGGTGAAGTTTTAACTGTTACAATAAGAAGTAAAGACATAAATATATAGAAATTACATTATAAAAAATGATATATTTGACAAAATAATCACTTACAGCCATCTCACGATCTCTCTCCATGAGGGAAATATCCTCATGCCCATGCTCAGGCATGCTCAAGCCCTGTATAAACCATACAAATAGACAAAAACTACGTGAATCA
Source organism: Sequoiadendron giganteum (assembly GCA_007115665.2). Taxonomy (NCBI): domain Eukaryota; kingdom Viridiplantae; phylum Streptophyta; class Pinopsida; order Cupressales; family Cupressaceae; genus Sequoiadendron; species Sequoiadendron giganteum. The sequence goes on along the minus strand of CM021106.1, from coordinate 328,951,557 downwards.
ATAATGGTTAGATTTTTCACTAACTAACATCTATAACAATAAATGTAAATTAAAATTTACTAATTTGCCTCATACCTCTTCTGTCAGAGCCATTGAGGATTGTATAGCAGATGTCACACCAATATCCATTGCCCTCGTCACATTCGGAGGTGTATCGTCTTGCAACAACTGAAAATAAAACAACAAATTATTCAACGTAATCAATGATGTGCATGTATAAACTACAAAAATCTATTAAGTACTTGATTCATTAGTTAAACTCTTTATTTTATTACCTGCGTGAAGGTTTGAGTAAATCCAACGCCACTGGGAAGTGTTCCATCAAAACCTCCAATATTAGTCTGTTCAACATCCAAAATTTCATATTAAATTACCATTCGTAAAACAATGCCATTAATATGCAATAAATTTATAATTGTTTACTAGTTACATACCCTAGCGATAGGTGTACTGCAAAAATAGGTTGGTGGGGGGCCGGTGTATCCAGTCTCAACACTGTGACCCTACAATTTTATTAAAATCATAAAACATTTTTAGTTAATCTTACATTTCAAAATCAAAATTTAATAAATTAAATTCAATGAACACATGCACTAACTTTTACCTGACTATCAATGCCATATGCCTCATGCAAAATGCCAGCTGCCCTTTCCATCTCCATAGCTACAAATGGATCCTGCGTACCAGTCTCTTGAGGGTCGGTGGGGTCATGTGAACAAGTAGCCTCGCAAGATTGAAACACATGTGTTTGAAGGCCACCACTAGAAGACTCCCCTGGATGGTGCTGTAGAATAGGGCTAGTATGATGGATGCCACTCTGGGTCAAAGTGTTGATTGCTTGCAATGTCTTTACATCAGCACTTTCCTTCACAACGGAAGGCATAACAATGTGCTCATGAGGTGGCCTAGCGAGAGCTCGTCTACCTTGCCGCGTAGGATCCGGCTATGCACCAGGTCTATCCTGAGCTGACCCCCCACCTCTCACTTGCAAATCCCTCATATCAAAATAATTTGGGATTTTGTTCAATATGAACTCACTGTATAGTTTCCTAAGGAAATATTGCAGGACCTCACAATTGTTGCATGGTGGGTAATCGAAGACCATGTACCACCTATCATAAAACTGGTCCTTCATATGTTGGTGGTGGCACCAATGGATAGGAAACCTCTTCGCATTGAGGGTAAGATTTTGATTTATGCGTGGGTTGGTGAATAATGAGCACAAATCACCTTTTGTAATTTTTAAATATTTCACATCCTTATATGATAGTTTATTTGCATAATAGTCCCTAGCCGCCTGCCTCCTATCTTCCCATCTAGTTATTTGTTTGCTAATTGAATCTACATTTGTTAACATATCTCTCAATGAATTTGCTAGGGTAATTCTTTCTTTGGTTGAACCATTTAGATCACTCAACCTATTGATCAAATCCTCAATTTGTTTTTTGTTGTTCTCAATTTCACTCATTAAATTTTGTTGAGTGCTAGGAGGGGGTTGAGTGATTGGTGGAGGAGGTTGCTGTTGTGGTTGATTTTGATCTTGAGGATTTGGTTGGTCTTCCTGTTGAGGATTTTGAGGGTTTGCAAGTTGATTTGCATCTCCTAAAAATTCAAACAAATAGATATCAAATTCAACCTAAAACTAACAAATTCAAAGCAAAAACCATAGAATCCTTACCTCTTACAGCTCCTCGTCGTCATGGCGCCATCGTTGTGAAGAAATAGGGATTCTTGGTGAAGAAATTCTCCTCCTAGAATGCGAGCACGATATTTTGGGGTTTTTGGCCGCGGGTGCAACAAAAAAACCAGTAGAAATGCAAATGAGAGATTTGCATTTGTTTTTTTTCTTTTAACAGTTGATAACGTGAGTGCTTTATAACGCGCTCACGTTATCTGTTTGCAGTTCTAGCCATCGAGACCTTGCCTAGGTTTAACGGAAGACATAACGCGAGCACGTTATAACACGTTCGCGTTATGGTCTTCAACTTTTTTTTTTTTGATGGTGTCCACGGAATTGCTACCCATTTCCATGCACCCGCTCTTCCATTCTAATATTTCATGGAGAGAATAGTTACCCTACTACTACCTACAAAAAAGCATATTTATGCAACCTTCTCTAATACCAATTGAGAAAATAGAATTCTAGAAGCACTTAGAATATAATGAGGAATTAGATTAAAAATGACCACACTCAGAAAATAATAATCAATAAGAAAAATCGTAACAAATCTGTTGAAGGCTTCAACGAATAGTAGCACTGATTTTTTTATTTTATTATTCCACTTTGTTATAAGGAAAAACTCTAAAAATATTATCACTGTCTTTAAAGGAAGCTAAAAATAAAAGATAACACATGCAAACTAGTTGCATGGATAGAGCATACTAAAAATAGTTTTAACATCACTTAGTGTAATTTAAAGGTAAACTAACAAAAAAAAACTACGCCTACTATAATTGCACATGCGATTTTATGATGGGTGTAAAAACTAAGAAAACAACTAATAGCAATTGCACATGAATCACATGAATCTCGTTGTGAATGTGTGTCTTCAATTTTCATGTAATACCTTGTCAAATTTTGAGCTCTAGTATTTTTTTAAAAAAAGGTTTGTGTTTTGTTATTGAAATTCTAACTTTGATTTGGACCTATGTAACTATTATTGTGTTATACTCTAGGATTATGCAAGCAGTGGACCCCAATGTTGAAGGAACAAATGGTCAAATAGGGTTGTAGTGTGGTATTGACCTATTGCGGTTCTTTGTAGAAATTATATATTTTCATTCTTTGATTTTTTTTTCATTTGTTGGTGTACTAGTTCTATGTTATAATCAATCTACCCAAAAAATTCAATCTCCAAACTTGAGAAATTTTCTAGTTCTTTAGTCTCCAATCATTTCTAGAGAACTCTTATAAATCCTTTAAGAAATATCTTCTGGGTGCATGTTATGTAAAATTTGTCTCTTGAAGCTCATAGGCACAGATTTTGTGACCAAGCATTTCACATCTAACCTCTGATGTCTTTTTTTTAGGCCTGTATTTATTTACTATATTTTCTCTTATATCATTGTTTGGAAATTAAAATTTACATTCAATAATTAGTTTTTAGGTTAGTTAGTTGGGTGGGAAGTTATTTTCGTATGATAGTTTGTACGAGAAGCTTGTGGATTCCTACAAAAATGAATTCAATGTAAAATCATCCCAAATAAATATAAAATTTTCTATTATTACTTTTATTTTTGTTCAACAATGATATAATTTGTGCAATCTACACACTATTCTAACATTGGTATTAGAGCACATAGATCATGAGCAGGTGAAATTAGGAATGAAGGGTATTTGCAGCAGAGCATTCAATAGGAATGAGTGGAGAGGTGGTTGTATTGGTAGTTAAAGAATTTGCAATTGCCAGTTTAAAGAAAAATGCATTGAAGAAAATTCCTTCACTTTCCTTTTCAACAACTGCTCCAATAATTAGATCGAGCATTGATAAGAATTATTTTTGTTGCTGGCATTGATGTTAATGATTCCCTAAGAAGAGAACTCTTATTTCAAATTATTTCCTCCATCTATTTCAAGGAGACAGACCAAGCACTAAATCAAGGTAATTATGTTGGAAATAATTCCAACTTTTGCTTTCACCACATTACCCACAGTTTGTATTTTCCTCCCTCGTGGCTTTGAGGCTTCCTACCTCCTTACCGGTCCATCTCTTCCCTCCACCCACGGTTCTCCGACTTCACCACAGCCTTGTGGTCTGCCTTCTCCCACCTCGTGGTAGTGCGGTTTCTCTCTGCTCCCCACTTTATCGCTTGCTCCTTCAGTTTTGTCCACGGTGTTGCGGTTCCCTCGTCTTACCACCGTCCCACGACATCTCATTCCCTCTTCCGTGGTAGTGCAACCTCACCGCGTCCTCGCGGTCTCCCTCCTGGCTCCTCGGGGTTGGGCGGTTAACTCGTTGTATCTCGCAGTACTGCAGGCCGGTCTCTCCTCATGCCCAGTAGCACAGTTTTGATGCGTTTGGTGGCGGTTCATTGTGGTGTCTGTGTTGGCAAAAATTTATGACAAGGATGGTATTTTATTATGATTTTGATATGTTTTTGCTAGCATATTTTAAGTTCCTTTAATATTGTATTTATTATGTCTTGCCGTGGTTTTTGTTAAATACGTATGTAATCTTTGTATTCAAAAAGAGAGGAAAATATAATAATATATAGCTCTAAAGAGCAGAGTAATGGGTATCAGAAGTATGGAGTATTTTTGAGAGTGAAATTAGAAGATTGTAGAAATGAGGAGCAACAACTCTATGAGAAGATAATTTTTTAAGAAAGAATCAATATAGTATAAAATTTTCTGGGGTTATGTTGTATGTCACAAATTCCTGTCTTTCAGTGTTAAAATTATCTTTAGCTATTTTTTGTTCATTTTGTGCCTCCTGTTTTCCAACAAAGTGGCATCAAAGCAATGTCGGTCAGGCTCACTAGGTGTAGAGTTTCATGGGTTATGTGTTTGAGATTTCCATAGGGTGTCTAGGAATTCATCTAGTCTTGGAGTCAAGAATAGTAGTTATGTCTACAAGTCTGAGAAGCTTGTCTGGGGTTAAAAATTTATGTGTGAAAATGTTCATGGTTGGTTGTTGAGAAGAGGCCACTTCAAAACAACTGTTTGCAATTGGTGAAAAGTAAGCAGGAGGCTACAGTCCCTCGAAAACATCAAAGGAATGAAGGAGAATGCTTGAAGAGAAATTATTGAGAAGAGCCAAAAGATCCATAGTTTGAAGACAAAGAGAATAAATCACTGTCATAAGAAGAAATTGTTACAAGGAGGTTTTTAGATTTGTGAAGATAGTTACCAATAAATTGTTAAAAAAGAAGAGGTTGTGCTGAAGAAGAAGATTGTATAGAACACCAGTTTCCTGACCAAACAAAGAGTTGCAGAACTAGTTGTTGAACAAGGGAAAAACAAAGACTGTAGAAGATTAAAGGCTCACAAAGTTACTAAATACCTGAAATGAAATTAAGCGAAGGTAAGTTGAAACTTTCCTTTACAAATGGAAAAATTGGAAAAAGGGTTAAAAAGGAAAATAAAAATTTGGCATCTACAAAATATGTTTTAGAAGAAGAATTAATTTTGCTTAAAGATGAACTTGATAATGTTAAAAGGAATAATGGGTGTTATATTGAAAAAATAAAAGAGATGCTGAAAGAGAAATGTATACTGCTAGAAGAAAATGATGATCTTGAGAAAGAATTGAGAAAAGTTAAAGCTAGAAATGGAGAGCTAGAAGAAAGGTTGAAATCCTTTAAAGAGATTAAGAAAATAACTGAGGAGTTTGAGCAAAGAGTAAATTTGTTTGATGAAATAAAGAAAAAGAGTGTAGACTTGGAAGGAAAATTGAAAAGATTGGAAGAAGCAAATAACTTACAGCTGAAGGAAATATCAAAACTGAAACAAGAAAAAGATTGTGTGCTCAAAAATTCAGCTTGTGATGTTTCATGTGACACAACAAATTTGTGTTTTTCATTTGGTAAAATTGATTTTGTTGAAAATATTGGTGATGAAAAATGTCAAGATGAACATGTTAAAGAGTTTGCAAATCTAGCTAGTTGTGATAATATATTAAAATCTGCAAATGCTGCTAGTTGTTTTGAAGAGAATGTTGGGTTGAAAATTATGAAAAGAATGGGTTACACAGGACAAGGATTAGGAAAACATGATCAAGGAATGAGAGAGCCAATTGAGGCTACAATGAGGCAAAAGTATGAAGGTCTTGGGTATGTCCCAGGAAAGGGGAATGGTGCTACAAGTGCAGGAAAATTTGTTCAAGAAATGAAGAGTGTTGAGTGCTCTCATTGCCACATAAAAGGTCATATCAAGGATAACTGTTGGTATTTACACCCTTGCAGTGTTTGTGGTTCAAAGAATCATTGTGAAAAAATATGTTGGAATAAAGTGTCAAAAACTGAATCTGTTTCAGAATGCATAAAAATGGACTATGAATGGGTTTGTGAATCAAGTTGGTAGAAGCTAATAGGTATGTTCAAAATATTGTACAAGTGTTCATATGTGAAGATCAATAAAAATCTTGAAAGGTTTGAATGTTCAAAAGGGATGAAAAATGTTTTGAGTGAATAAAAAATTGTTGTCTAATGAGACACTTTCAGATTGTGAAGATATTGAAAGTTCCATGTTGATGTTTTAATACAAGAGTTGGAAAAATTGCTGCTACAGTTGAAAGGGTCAAATGAGTGGCATTATTATTGTGTGTTAAAAAGGGGTTTGACAGTTTTGACAAGTTAGAAAACATTGATGTAATCACAGAACAAGGAAGTGCAAGATGAAGCCACAAGAGTTTCCAAGTTTGAGTAAGTGGGTGGTCATATGCAAAGAGATACAAAGATTTAGAGAAGTAGTTGAAGCTACCACATCAAAATTTAATGTTTGGTGCAACAACAACTGTTAATGAAATAATTAAAGAAATGCTCAAGGATTTTTTTTAAAAAGCAGGCATATGAAGTTGACAAGAAAGAAAATGGCAATAATATTCGATTGTGGGTTGGAGAGAAGCCATCATTTTATGAATGAATAAAGAAGGAGGTTATAGCCGCAACTGTTAAAGGTCACCATCTAGGGTAAAGTTTGAAAGTCACAACCAAAATAATATGGAAAGAGTCAGAGTTGTAGCTCTCAAAGTCATTCAAAAAAGCAACCATAATGTGAAGAGTTTCTTGGCCATATCTAATGATTGCAGGACAAGGAAAGCAAGAGGAGGTTGAAGCTTTTTTTTAATAAAATGTTGATCAGAATTATGGACCAAGGAGGAAGAGATTGTCAGAATTCAACTATAGCTATTGGAGGAAAGTGAAACAGTTATTAGAGAAGGAAATAACATAGGGAAATGCAACAACATTCTGTAAGCAGTATGAAGACAAAAGGGTATGTGCAGGATCATCATGGGAAAAATAGGCCCTTTAGTGGCAATAAAATTTAGAAAATCAGAGTTAGGCAACTTGACGTAAAAATTTGAATAAGTTATCTATATTATTTAAAAAATATGTAACAATAGAATCTATAGAAAATTGAATGTAGTTTCTAAAATACTGGGTTTATTTTTAAAAAAATAAAAATCTATTTGGTGAAAATTTGAAATTTCAATGCAGTAGTACTTAAATTTCAGGGAAAAAATAAGAAGTAGGTGTCTGTCTGACCACCCTAACCACAATAAATTGATAATTTTTTTTATGATATTTTAGATATAAGTAGGGGACTCATGTCTCGATGTAATGCATATTTTTTTGTAATTTGTTTCCAAGTAAATAATTAATTATGATTTTTTTATTACAACTTTTAAAAACTAAAAAAACATGTATGTCTGACCACCTTAACTTGGTCAAAACTTCATGAAATTCAATTATTTTTTCTTTAATCCTATAGTATGTGAAGCATAGAATGTGATGCATGTTTTGGAATAAAAAAATGTGATACCATTTGAAAGCTATATATTTTTTTCAATTAGGACTTTAGTCGTAATTCAAATAAAAAATGAATAATAATAATTTATTAAATTCAAAGTAAAGCATAATTTGTATTGGTGGAAAGATGAGAATCTCCTTTAAAAACCCTTTTTGTTTCATCAATTCTGGGTAAAAAATTCGTCAGTCACATGGGCCATCATATCACTTAGATATCGCCACTTTTTGGCCCATTATGATCCTGCACATACCCAAGAGATAAAACAAATGATAGGATTCCCAAGCACTAGCAGTGTGTCTTTATGGGGAGAGTTGAGAAAAAAAATCAAGAATAAGTCATTGAAAGGAATGAAACCACCCTTGTGAGTTTGTGGTAATCTGAAACCACCTCTATGTGAGAATGTAATGGCAGAAGGTATGGGCAACAACTCATATGGTAACGGTTAGTAATCGATGTATGATGATGTCTGCAAATGAGTTGAAATTAAATCTGTCTTTATTTAAGTTGCAACAAATGATATAATGGTATGTAAGAAAGAGTTGAAGACAAGGAGTTACTATCGAAAGGTTTGAAGTCATTGTTCAATGCATTCCATTGCAAGGAAGATCCATAAGCATAGCCATAGCCGTTGAAAAAATTTGGAACATTGTAGATTAAAAAAAATGATTTCCATTGCAATTTTTAAGAGAAAAAGAGGTCACAGTCCTTGGAGAAAATCAAAGACATCAATGGCTGAAGAAACATATCAAAACAATTTTTTCTTGATAAATTTGTTGAAGAATTCGCATAAGCCAAGGAAAGAGAAATGTCAGTGAGTTTGCAAAAAAAGAAATGGATTGTTTTCAGCCGCAACTAATCAAAGAGAAAGTGCCAGTCGATGGGAGATCGTTGTATCCTGCAGTACCGTAGACCAGTCTCTCCTCATGCACGGTAGCCCAGTTTTGATGCGTTTGGCGGCGGTTCGTTGTGGTGTTTGTGCTAGTGAACATTTATGACAAGGACAGTCTTTTATTATGATTTTGATATGTTTTTGCTGGCATATTTTAAGTTCCTTTAATATTGTATTTATTATGTCTTGCCGTGGTTTTTTTTTAAATACGTGTGTAATCTTTGTATTCAAAAAGAGAGGAAAAAGGAGAGGAAAATATAATAATATATAGCTCTCAAGAGCAGAGTAATGGGTATCAGAAGTATGGAGTATTTTTTAGAGTGAAATTAGAAGATTGTAGAAATGAGGAGCAACAATTCTGTGAGAAGATAATTTTTTATGAAATAATCAATATAATATAAAATTTTCTGGGGTTATGTTGTATGTCACAAGTTCCTGACTTTCAGTGTTTAAATTGTCTTTAGTTGTTTTTTGTTCATTTCGTGTCTCCTATTTTCCAACAAATTACTGAGCATTCTTCATTGTTAGGTGTTAAACTTTGAATGCTTGTGCAAAGTTAATATGCAGCGCCTCTTTTTCCTTATGTTGCACTGAAATTGGTTGCTAATATACACATAGAAGTGGAAAAGTTAAACCAGATGTTGGAGGAGTTGATATCAATAAGAGAGTTGGACAATGCTACATTTTTTTATTGTTATGTCGGGGTGATCTCACAATAATGGGTTACACTTTTTGGCTAAACTTGACATTGAAATCAACATTTTTCACCAAATTTTCACTTTCGTACACCTATAGAAGCTAAACCATTAAGAATTTGAAGATGAAGAAAACTAGTGATTTGTGATATTTTGTGTGTAGATTCTAGTTATATTTAAAAAAAAAAATTGTGAATCATTTTATGTAATTTTTATTAACTTATTTTTTCTACTAAACAACATTTTCAAAAAGTGATGTTTACTTTCAGCTGCATAACTTTTTTTATAGAAAGAATGAAATTTTAATTTTTAAAATACAATTTTTTCACACCAATATCTAGTGGATGGATATTTTTTCATAATTTTTTGTTGCATATATATTTTTTAATTAATTTTCTAAGTCAGAGTAATTATAATTTGAAAATATTATACTTTCAGTTGCATAACTTTTTTTGTATGCTTTTGAATTAACTTATTCTTTGTTTTGCTGGAATAAAGACATAAATATTTAGTGTACATGTATTTTTTAGAATTTTTTTCTCTCTTTTCCTATTTTTCCGTATGTGTGAAACAAAGACCTAGATGTTCATTAAAAAACCTACATTCACAAGAAATACAAAATAAATATAATAATAAAATTAAATATATTTAAAATTATACTTTTTTGGAAAGCTTATAATAAGGACTACATGTTTACAAAAGATAAATTTTAAATAACTTAATTTGACCCCCCAAAAGGTAAATCAAAAGTGGTTTTTTATCAGCATTTTGATAGGTGTAGAGGAGACTCCATTATAGGTATGGTTGAAAGCTAGCAGGTTTCTATCCAAGGGGGTTTGATATAAGTGGGTTTGATTAAACCATCTTCAATTTAAATCCTTTAAATGAAACCTTTTTAAGGCTTAAATCATTATATTTTCTAAAAATGTGTGATTTCAACAAAAATCAAAATGCCCCAAAAAGTGTAACCCATTATTGTGGTAGCACCCTACATCTATAATTCTCATTAAAAGTCAAACATTGTCAGTATACATGTAATGGAGAATACATTTTGAGATGTGTCTTGCTATTCCAATGTTGTAAGTCGATTGTGAAGAACTATTTTTTCCTTGGCATCTTCTATTTAGTGCTATAGGTTAATAGATATAGTAAAAGAGAGTAGCAAGGGAATGATATTGTTACAAGCATTCAGTTCCAGTTTCTAGAAATTATACATGTAAATTGCAAAATCAACATGTTGCAAAAGATTCAGATATATGGATATGTTAGAAGGATGCAAGTTTTCAAAGAGGAAACTACAGAAGATGTGGACCTCGACCTTTTGTTCATTGGCATGATTGTGGGGCATCAAAAATAGTTATAAGGTATTGAAAATAGCTTATGTTTTAGGGCAGGTGTAAAATATTGATATATGTGCATTGCCTGGTTTATAATTTGGAGATATAAGAAGAATAAGAGTTTAGATTCGATTTCATGTTAAAGATTGAAGGGGTTTAAATTTTGAAGAAAATATTTGTAAGGGTGTATTAGTGGTTGAAATCAATAATTTTTCATAAGGACACATATCGTATGGCTACTTTAAATGATGCTTCATAATTGATACCATTAATGATACATTTGCCAATTCTTTCAAAGACTCACATGTCAAATCAAGTGGATAGAGTGTAACAGGGTCAAATTGGAGGTTGGAGGAAATGGAGGTAGGAGGACATCTATCATCTCGAGCTAGCTTCTCGCTCAAGGATGATTCCTTCATGAGAAGTATTTGTTTCATCTCTAGTCCTTTCAGGGGCAAGATGGGGCATGCAATGATTTGTTGGTTTGTGGATAATTGAATCCACAAATCTAGTGAGTTGTGTTAGTTTGTGGATAATTGAATTCACAAACTATTTATGGATAATTGAGTTTGTCCCAATCCATAGTTTTGCAAATGTGTATTTGTGGATAATTGAGTAATTCTCAATCTAAAAATGGAGGAGTGTTATTTTGGATAATGGAGTGAGACTTGATTCACAGTTGGTTGGTGATTTTCTTGTGAATAGTGGAGTGTGTCTCGATTCAAAGGTAAAAATTGGACAATTAGAACATTTATCCAAACATGAGGAGTTTGGATTGATGTTGATGTAGAGTTGGATAATTAGAACATTTATTCAGACATGAGGAGTTTGGGTTGATGCTCAAGACATTTGCCTAAACAAGGGAGTTTGGGTTGATTTTGATGCAGGGTTGGCTAATCAAACCATTTGCCTAGACCTAGAAGTTTAGGTTGATGCTGATACAATATTTTAGTTTTCTTTTTTTTTTGGTAATGTAAAATTTAAGTGGGGGACATGTTAGGAGTTTAAGGTTTACACATTTACATTTTGGTTTTGTTATTTTATTATGTAAACTTTAAGGGGGTTGTTAGGAAATTAAATTTTACATTTAATAATTAGTTATTAGATTAGTTAGTTGGTTGGGAAGTTATTCGCGTATGGTAGTTTGTACGGGAAGCTTGTGACATCATAAGCAAATGAATTCAATGTAAAATCATCCTGAAGAAATATAATATTTTTTATTATTGTACAATCTACACACCATTGTAACAATCATTTCATTTTATTTCACTACTGGAAATGTTGCTTGTGCAAACAATTATGGTAGAAGATATCTTGAGATGTTTTAAAGCTCCATTCACCTTCTCCCATATTTTCAAATTTAATGTGTTTTCCATTAGTTAATTTTTTGGCCTCCCACAATAGAATGCAAGCATTTGAGTTTTATAGGTGCAAAGTAGTTGTGAGGCGAAAGATTGCAGGTTGAAGTTCCAAGAGGAAATAATAACCATTTTCCGATTTGAAACAGGGTATTTTATATTCTGTTGATTTGTATCCATGTCGAATGGTGGACAAAACTATTAGAAGCTACCAATCTGAAAACATCCATCATCATTATTACTAGTCAAAGACTCAGTTCCTGGATGTTGCAGTGTGAGGAAGAGAGACTATATTCTAATATACCTTCACCAAGTCTGTCAAATTTCTTCATATTTTTTCGAAATATAACTTGCGTGGAAGAGATGGTTCGGTTTCTAAAGCTTTGATAAATATCTTTTTGCTCCAAAATCAATAAACATTTAGAATATTGATGTAAAATATTGTATTTCCAACTACTTAAAAACTAAGTATCTTTAAGTTCTATATTAATGAGGTCGGTAGTTGCATTATCATCTACTGAAACTGTATATTGTTATTTATCTACATGTAAATTTTAACTGAAGTTAACAAAATTTGATTGTTACATCATGTTGTGGTGAATACTAATTTAATCTTTCCAAATAAGGTTGACGAGTCAGGGGATTTGTTTTTCTCTTTATCTTTGTTGGCATAGTTTTAAAATGTTCTAAACTAAGCATAAAACTCCTCAGTTTGGGTCGTCATTCTCCCAAAAAAGTTGAGCAGCTGGCTGTCCAAGTTTGAGGAAACTGTCCAAATTTTGGTACGAGTCACTAAGTCCCAGTATGAGATTCAGCCACCCACAACCAAAGGAAAAATATCCCGCTTCCAGGTCAAAGATCTGGTTTGAATTAGCGATTTTTGGTCCAGTTCTGGCTAAATTGTGTTCCTCTTAGACTCATTTTGAAGCATGGATATTGTATATTACAGTGAGTGTTGTGTCTAGTTGGATTTTAACAAAAAAGATTATATCCAGATTGTTGTTTCCTGTAGCAGATATGATCTGACTAACATGCTAAAGAAATTGCACAGTAGGACACTCATTTGTTTGAGATAACTCTCCTTTTCATGTAGTTATGGACAAAAGATATCAAAACACGTATTTGAACCTGATATGATCAATCGTCAAAATCTCATCTGATCAACATTTGGCAGGAACTAGGCTACCATGCATCTCTTGTTTATAATGAGCTTCGTTGACATTTGTCAATCGATATTAAACTCTAAATGTCTCAATCAACATTAATAATTACCTGCAAAGAAGGTATGTGTCTTTGGTGAGGACTGAGGATGCGTTATAGGGCCGGGCTTAACCGGCACACTCTAAGGGTACACTCCCTTAGATGTCTAGGGCCATGTGGGGCCCTCTTAACCCAATCTCTCTGATTCCCGTAGCATTTCTTTAACCACACCATTTCAAATCTACATTTCCGTAGTACTCCATCGTTGCAGTTTACATTTGCTTTTCCCGTTCCCGTTCTCGTTCTCCTTCCGTAGCTGTTCGCGTTTGCCATTTCCAATCTACACATTTGTCTTTCATGTTCTGATCCTTCCCTTTCAAGGGCGGGTGAATCCCATCTCTTACAGACATTGCAGGCTTCTACTTCAACGCTGTCACTAATGCAGGTTGAATCTCTCTCCAATCTAGATTGAGGCGGAAATAACTCTATGTCTATAGCATTAACTAAATAGAAAGAATGGTCACGATCTCCTCACAGTCCCAGGGGCCTTTTGTGTGCAGTAAGTCTGTGCAAACAGAAAGCGTTGATTTCTCTATCGGTATTCATGCAGGAAGAACAACAGACACTTGATCAACTCTGAGCAAGGATGTAGTGACAGGACTCAAACCGGCAATGTATTCAGAAGTTAGGCATTTCACTTTTTTAAACCCCATTCAAGTATTCTAATTCTTTGTGGCCCATTCTCTGCATTTCATCACCAATTTGCTTGGTCATTGGATTGGGGGATTTAGTTTTAATCCCACATTCATCTCATTACATGAATTGTGGCGAGTGTTACTTTTATATTACGAAGAGTGGGTTCATTTTCTACGTGTTAAGGAAATAGAAATGATTTAACTTTCTTACATCCTAAGTAGTAAACTTTTTTTTGAAGATTTATATCTTCTTTATAAAATTTGTTAATGTTAATTATATTTAATTGCTTATTTTAATGAAGATAATGTTTATTATGTTTTATTTAAAAATAATAATACTTTTTTATAAGATGATTGATATTAAAATTAAATGAATTAAATGTGATGCTATTTGTAAATGTTGATTATTTGAAGTGTTAAAGAGGTTTTGGACTTGATTTTATAAATGTTTTTAAATATATGAATAAGTGTTATTTTCTTTGGTTCAAATATGTGTACAAAATAAAGCTAGTGTACAAGCTTCAATCTACAATTCCAATAATCAACTAGTAAAAAATTAACTTTTGAAATTCATTTTTATCTTTTAACATTTACACTTTATTATGAATTGACAATGTTTACAAACGTCATTACACAATCTATTAAATTGTGAGGCTTATGGTATCCTCATTTAGATCCCTAGATGATCAATAAATGTCTCAGAGTATTGCTTTGATTCATATCCATGTCTAGAAACCGAACTAGTGTGCAAATATAAATCTATACCATGAGAATCAACTAGCAAAAAATAGATGTTTAGAATTTAGTTGCCTTGATCTTCTAATATTTGAACCTCAATATAGATAGAAAGTGTTTAGTAACATTTTTAGGGAATGTTTTAAATTGCGAGGATTCTGTTCTCCACAATTAGAGCCCTAAAAACCAATTCCATGACATAGGAATAATGATTAGAGGCATGATGATATATGTTATGAGAAAATGTTATTACATTTCTATCAATGAAAATGCTCTTTTGATAAATCCTCATTGTCCTAATAATCTTTGATAATTTTAAATGCTTAAATGAATTTTTTAAAGTAAAATACAACATGCAAATCAAGATAAACATGCTTTAGGTAACCTCACAATGATTAGTGGGAGGGTTTTGTCAAGATTTAAATTGAATTTAAATTTTAAAAGTGTAGGGTTCATAATTACTAGGTCAAGTTTGCACTAGTAGATCTTATGCATGGTAGGGTACTAATGTCATGAGATTAATTCACACATAAATGTCCCACTTGTAGACTTTTTATTGCACAAAGGACAATCTAGTCAAAATTTACCAAAAATAGTAATGAAAAAGGGCACGGATATATTTTTCTCTCTGACATTGATGTGCATGTGAACTTCTATTATGGTTCATGTCAAAGTAAACAAGATATCATCGAGGAAACTATTTAAGTAATTTTAAATACTAAAAGATATAGATTTACTTAAAATATATAGTTTACAATTATATTCTCCTTCCAATAATAACTCCACCAAAAACATACAAAATTTAAAAAATATGTAATGAATAACATCTATCAAACATTTAAAATAAATATGAGGAATTTTTTTGTTTAGTTGTGTATTTGTATCAATTTTTAACATTTCATATATATCTAGATCTTACTTCTAAATTCTAGATAGATTCTTATTTTCTCAGTATTTGGAGATCATTACTTAGTTTCTTGTTTTTTTCCTCAATTTCCTTATAATATAGTATTACACCTCTTTCAATGCAAAAAAGTCTATATCTAGTCACTTGCTCAACCTAGATTTCATAGGCTTTTCCAAATGACTAATATTTGTTAAACCTTTCAATCACACAATTATCAATACATAATATCCCTAAATCATCAATAACCAAAGGTCCATCTAATGCATGTGTTAAAATATCTAAATTATTTTTAATATAAGAGGTTAATATTTACTAAAAACTTAAATTGATAGGATCTTGCTAAAAAACTTCTCTGACAAATAGGATACCAAAGTTAGCAACTCAAAGTCCCTATTCCAAGTTGTGCAAAAACTAAGTCTTTGATGGAAGGAGATCTACTATAAGATTTTATCTCTATCTAATCTCAATTGCATGAGTCCTTGAATGAGGAGTTGGTGAGATTCAAGCATAATTTTAGAAAATGATAAATTAAGAAGATAAACATGGTTTAAAAGTTAAGGCTAAAATAAATTGGCTCAAAAATGGAGATAAAGGTTCTAATTTCTTCTTTATTTATATGAAGGAGAAAAATACTAGGGAAGAAATTGGATCAATCTGGGTGAATAATCAACATATAAATGGTTTTTTTTTTGTTATAAATGAATTTCAATCTTTCTATAAAAATATTTTCTTTATTGAAGATAGCGATGTGGACTATAAAAGAGACCAAGATCATTGTACACAAGTCATCCCTAGGAAAATCAAAGAGGAAGGCAATGATTTGGCTTACTAGAGATATCTCTAAAGATGAGATTGTAAAGGATATTAGAACATATGAAAAGGATAAATGTCCAAGCATAGATGGGATTTCTACTAAATTTTATAAGAAAAAAGTTAACTAGATTAATGAAGTTCCCTTATAGGTTTATTTTGAAGTTATTAGCAAAGGATCCTTGGGAAGAAATATTAATAGAGGAATCATCAAGATTTTTCCAAAAGGAGATAGGTCTCAAATTAGAAACTGGAGGCCCATTACCCTCCTTAATTTTTCTTACATATTTTTTGATAGATTTTTGGCTCTAATACTTATTGATATCCTCCCTACTTTTGTAAGTAATACTCAAACTAGCTTTTTCAAGGGTAGGTATATCTTGAAAAATCTAATTATTAGTTGGGAGGATATTTGATTCGGCTAATGTAACAAACTAAGAAAATGACATGATCTTCCTTGATTTTGAAAATTTCTATGATAGGGTTGAATGGCCATTTATAATAATGACTTTTGAAGCTTTATGTTTTCCTAAATTTTTTTTTCAAATGGTAGATGTATTATTCAAGGATGAACTATTTCTCAAGTTGATATAAATGGTTCTTTATATGTACCCTTCTAGCTACAAAGATCAACAAGGAAAGGTTGTCTACTGGACCTTGCTCTTTTTGTGATCACCTTTGATGCCATTTTTTTTTGTTAAGAGACATGCGTAATGGAATGGATGTCAAAGGACTTACACTCCCTAATGAGGACAAACTCCTGAGTATACAATTTGTAGATGCATTGCAATCTTTGTGAATTAGGAGGAAAAGAATTTTAAGAGCTTGATGAGCAAGATTGAAATATTTTGCAAAGCATCTAGAAAGAATATTTCTAAAAGAAATTTTGTGGTACTAGCTAGAATTCTTCTTCTAATCATTATTGGTTTAAAAAAATCGTCATGTTATGGGGTGGATCGAACTTGCAAGTGAGATACCTAAGAATCTCATTTGAAATCAATCCTTCTCTTAAGTCAATATGGGATTAGACTAAAATAATATTGAAGACAAAATCTCCAAGTAGATTAGATAATATCTTTCTTTGGTTGGTAGAGTGCAAGTTTGTCAAAAATATCCTCCTATAGCTTATATTATGCTCTAGTGTGGTTGTTTTGCAACTATCAAGTGAATGAAATTCAAAAGAGAATTAGGAAGTTCCTTTGGTCTGATGGGAAAGGAAAGAGACACAAATCTACTATCAAGTGTGATTATTTGTTGTTTAGATAAATATAATGGTGGCCTTGGACTTAAATACTTGAGACTACAAGTAATTTTGCTTGCTTCTAAATGAATTGTTAAATTTGTTAGTGGTAAAGAGACCTACAAAATTTTAGTGAGGAATGACATTCAAATGGTAGTCCATAAATAGGCTAGGATTTGGAAGGGCCCACATCCTCATGACTTCTTGTTTGGAAAGTTCTCTTTATCCCCTTTTGGCTCTAATGTCTTTAAGAGTATCTAGAAGGCAAGGGAAAATTTCATGAAATGGATCAAAGGAAATAAGGCCCATAATAAGGAAGAGAAAAAAATTAGCTCGAGGTTAGTATGGTGGAATCTTCAATGGAAGAAGAAGCCCATGACTCTCTAACACGATTGTTTTTCCAAGAGCTAGGATAGTAAAGGCATCAAAGAATTTGTTAACATAATGAATAATAAATAGACCAAGTATTGGACTTAGACTCTTAGTATTGAGTATGGTTTACCACTTCCCAAAGGAGGAATTACAGTCTCAAGAAAAGCTAATGAGAACATTCATTTTTTTCCCAAATAAGTTTTGAACCTATAATTTATGACAACTTGAAGTGGTGGGATAGAATTGTCCTCTACAAGGTGAACTCCAAAATATCTAAAACTCTTTGTCAACATCCTAAGAGGTTATCACCTGCACCTTAATGATTGTTGGTAATTGAACTTTAGTAATGGGAAATGATTTAAGATTCTTAAACACTCTTGGTCCAATGTGATTGAACCAAAGAAAACCTATTTTAAATGGTTACTCTTATTGAAAAATTTACCTATCAATCTTAAGCATGTCCAACCTGTTAATAACCTATACTCTATATGTGAAATTCTTGAAACTGTGAACCATATTTTCTTTGACAATTTCTTTGCTAAAGAAATTTGGATTTTATTTTTTGTTGATTTGGATGGTGGGGTATAGCAAGAGTAACTTTTCATGGCAATAATTTGAATTTGGTTATGTTAAAGGTGTGAGTAAATATTTAATATTTTTTGGTTGATTTTAACTATTAATATTCTTTGTTCTTTTGTGAAAAGCAAAAAAAAGAGGGTTGTTTGCAAGGAAGGAAGAGACAATTTACCATGTCTTACAAAATTCTCATCTTTTTCTATTTCCCTACAAGTCACTCTAACATTGGAGGTGACTAAAGAAAATTTATGGAAGCTTTTGGACACAAGCCAAGTTAATATCTTGAGATTTGAGGTAAAGACAACCAAATATTGGCCCTATGCTAGGGATGGAAATGATCATTTTGTGAAGAACTACTTGGAATTTTAGGAAATGCATAAAAAATATACATATAACATTCTCCTTGAAGACATGGGTCTCAAAGAAAATCAGAGAATCACTAAGGGTGATTGTAAGCTAGAGGTGGTTAGAAACAATGACATCTTAAAAATCAATCCACCCATTGGGTTTTATGACATGGATGTATATAGTGAAAGCTATAATATCTAGGTTGTTATGGCTTTGAGCACTAAAAATTGTTCATATATGTAAACATTTTTTCATATCTGTGTTGGTTTGTGGTCTCCTAGACTTGTTATTCTCTTTTTGAGTGCAATATGTACTATGTAACCTACTTTTTCTTGGGTATTATATAATCAATTCAAAAAAAATTGTGCAAAACTTATTATTTTTTTATAAAATTTATTATTTATAATTATGATTTGAAATCATAATTACAAATAACAAATTTTATAAAAAATAATAAGCTTTGCACAAATTACAAAGAAATCAAATCTTGCATGTTGTAATATTTGAAATCATAATTATATATAACAAATTTTATAAAAATAATCAGTTCTACAAAAATTTGAGAAAGTTAAACATACTAATATGTAAGAAAAAATATTCAATAGAGAAAACACAATCATACTAAAAAAGAAAAAAAGAAGTTACAAGAAAAACATGAACTAAAAGTAAACTATTTATTCCAATATATTACACTTAATCTTTTCTAACCATAAAAGTTTAAAATTCTTAAACTTATAATTATAAATAAAATATGACACTCCCTACATTAATAAGTCAAATCGATTCAAATGTTTAAGTATTAAATCACCTTTTAACTATTTAAACCTAACAATCATCATGTTTGTGAAAAATTAATGAATTATTGCTTTCAATCATTCATAAATATTCATATATGAAATAAAGGAATCATATCCTACGTACCTAAATTTTTGATATTATAATTATAAATAACAATATTTGTTAAAAAATGATAAGTTTTGTATAAACTTGAGAAAAGTTAAACATACTAAGATTGAGACCAAAACATTGAATAGAAAAAAGTCAATTATTGTACCAAACAAAAGAAAGTTGTATACAATAAAATGAAATAAAAATGTATTACAATTTATATTTGTACACAATCTTTTCTAATGAAAAAGTATAAAATTCTTAAAATATAAATATTTATCTCATTTTTTGCATTAATAAAAGCTTGTTATTTAAATGTTTAAGTACTAAATCATCATTCAACCGCTTATGCTTAACAAATACCAAGTCTATTCTTTCAAATAATCATAAATATTCGTATGTGACATAAAAGGAATTAGATCTTATGTGTAGAAATATTGGATATTATAATTTATTTTTATGAAAGAATATTCTCTTGCTATCCTTTTGATCCACCATTGCCTTTTTCTTTTTCCCTATTTAAACCAAATTTCTAATTGAAATCTAAAAACAATCCTTAAACTATTTACTTTCTAATTTTGTTTTTTAGTGTCCAATATTTATCAAGAAAGAATAAACAATTGTAATCATGGAATGATGATAAATCATTTCATTGAAAACAATTGTAAAATCAAATTTGAAACCCTAACACTTCAAATAATCTAACATTTACATCTCAAATAACATATTTGTAACATTAAATTTAAGATAAACTTTAATGTCAATTTTTAATAATAAATTAAATATTTTAATTAAATAAAATATAATAAACAATAAATTTTCATTCAAATAAATAATTAAATATAATAACATTATTAAACATATATGTAATAGTTATTAAAACATTAATATATTAAACATTAAAAATAACTATCATTGATTACAAATTATTAAAATTATAAATAAGTTAAAAATCTCTTTAAAAAAAATGTTGTTACTTAATATATAAGAATAAAAGGAAAAGTCATTTTTAATAGTACCCACTCTTCTTAATATAAAAGCTACACTCACACGTATGCAGAAATGAAATGAATGTGGGATTAAACGTAAATACCCAGTCCAATAATCAAGCAAACCATGGTGGGAACAGTTACGGAACGAAAATACCAACTGTAAACTGTAACGGAGATTTGAAAAGGTGCAGTTAAGAAAATACTACACAAACAAGAAAGATTGGGTTAAGGGGGCCCCACATGGCCCCGGACACCTAAGGGAGTGTACCCTTAGAGTGTGTCGGTTAAGTCGGTCCGCGTTATAGCCCTTTCAAAGACATTATAAAACATGGTGTACAATTAAAGAGACGTTTCAGTTGATCACCCATAAGGCCATGGAAGATGATCAATTTCACAGTAAAGTCGAAATTGTTGAAACAATTGAATACCTTCCACTGAAACATCTTGAATTTTCAATGCCTCTTGTAGCTTTAACCAATTGTTTTGGGATATACTTTGTTCATTCACATTACTTTCTGAATTTGTCAATTGAGACACACACCTAGTAACAAGTTCACTAAGTGAAGGCCCAAGAAAACGTCGTCCGCTTTTTCGATTAACCTGCTCAATAGTAATCGTGTTCCATACCTGCGTTATGGAGAAGTAGTAGTTTGATTTAGCTTTTTAAATATCAACCATTTTAGAAAAGAATCTCCTACTTATTCTTCTTACCTTGATTAGATAGTTCATTTCACGTTTCCATTGCCAACAAACAAATACCCATCCAACCAATTCCACCTTCCATGTCGGTAAGCTGTATACGTTTCCTATTTGGGATAGAACATACCATGCAAATTTGTGGTAGCTTAATAAGCGCTTCCACTCTCGGGGAAGTTTCTGGTTCCCTGTACTGAAACTCCTCAAGTCATAAAAGAGATAAGCTTCTTCTCTCGTATAGTTTGGCAGCAATATTTCTCTAATTAATCTTACGCCTTCTGCAGATCTCAATGAATTAAGGCTTTCATCGTATGGTTGTCTAAGCTTCTTCAATAAGTCTACTCCTCTTTCAATAATTCCTGTCCAATAGCAGTTTATTTGGTAATTCACATTGATTAATTCAAATAGATCATCATGCAAACATCATGCTCACTGTTATAATAATAATAATAATCAAATCAAATCAAATCAAAGTCTACTTGTTATCTACCTCTACACCTTGTTAACAATTTAGAATCATTTTCGGATCCCCCTGTACGAACATTTATCTCTGTACGTTGGAGCAGTCGATGTAACACGACACAATTAATATTAGTTTAGTATTGAACATTTAAATGACAGAATCAAAATATATCAATATAAAAATTATTGAGGGGGCATTGCTGGTATTTTTTGCGGTACCTCCTGAAGGTTGTATGTGCACTATTAGACTCCCTGGAGGTTCTATGGGCACTACTGGACCGCCTCGAGGTTCTCGGGGCACTACTAGACCGCGTTGGCTTTTAGAAACTCTTTTCTTTTCTCTATCTGTGTGATGGAGTAAAGATACAATAAATCAGAACAATCATATATACTAGTGCAGTATAAAACATTTCTGATAGAAACAAATTATATATATTAAAATGAAACTTATTGATATCTGTTCCTTGTATTACCATTATATGTACTACTATAATGAGTATGTTAGTGATCTCAACTTGAACTTACACTTATCTGGGATTTTATGTCTTAAGTGGTATTCTAGAAAGCTATTTGATTCTTGTTCTGTAGGATCTGGCAAGCTTAACGGAATATGAATAATTTTACAGATAAACTTTTCTGCTAGATCACCGTCTGCACCCTCGAAATTTCTCTTAATTGCTCTTTCAATCATTTTTTTATCCATCCCCAATATGACATTGATTTTACATTCGGCTAAGACCAGATTAATTGCTGATAGTACCTATGTAACCAAGAAAAAATTACTGTGACCATTTAAAAAAAAATGTTAGCAAAACCCATTAAATAACCCCAAAAGAAATTGAATTTCACATACCTGTAATATGACTTTTTCTTCGCATCTATCTAAGTCATCCACAAAGGTCACTATTCGAATGTCACGTCCAAAGGCTGGCATGAATTTGGGGATACTTGTATTTTCAACGTTGTCAGCACATAAACCAAACCAGTTCCAACACCATAGGCCTAAGATGAAAGAGAAAAACCAATGTGGTTGTTTTCCAAGTTCTTTTTTCAAGAAATTGATGTCATTAATAACATCTTCCTGATAGCCAAGGTGACTAGTATGGTCGGGTGAGGTGACATAACCCAGCATTTGTGTGCTCACGGGTTTGACAACAGAAGTAACTGATTTTAACACAACCCATACAATTGCTATAATAGTAAAAGGTATGGATCCATACTTTAAACCTTGGAATTTTTCTTGCTTTAGTAGCATCCAGACTATCCAAGCAACCCATCCGGCAAGAAAGATGCTGAGAAGAGAAGGTAAAAATAGTTGAATCCAAATGTTCACTTTTTGTTTGGCCCAAGTATATCTCCAGCAAGTGCTCATCCATTGAGCTCTTGTCATTGCTTTCTCAATTTCTTTGCTGATTGTGACTCCCAGACCTGCCCAGGCTTCATGTCGATCTCTGTAGTGCCACGCATTGTATCGAATTGTTAAAATTCGGGGGACTCCTCTTAATGCGTGCTCTTGTTCT
Source organism: Sequoiadendron giganteum (assembly GCA_007115665.2). Taxonomy (NCBI): domain Eukaryota; kingdom Viridiplantae; phylum Streptophyta; class Pinopsida; order Cupressales; family Cupressaceae; genus Sequoiadendron; species Sequoiadendron giganteum. The sequence continues at coordinate 328,928,366 of CM021106.1, read as the reverse complement.
CGCTGTCGTGATACTGAGCTTGATTTTAACTAAAGAGCCAAGAGAACAAAGCCAATAAAGATTCAATTCATATCCTATTATTCAACATGACTTATAAGTTGGGTTGTGATTCCCCACTTACCATCTGGTTATTATCCATGCAAGCGAGTGCCCCATAAACATCATGATATCTGGGTTGATATTCCTTGAGAAGAGTGACAAGCGGGTTCTGTTTCAAATAAGTCTTCAAATCCTTATCAGGAGTGACACGTATAAATAATTGCACTATTGAATTTAACATATACCTTGACAAATAAACAATTCAACTTATACCTGTGTTTTGGATTTATTTTTTGATAGATCTAATAAATTGTGAACCCCTTTATTAATCTGCTGATATATTTTTCTTCCTCTTGTACTAAGAGAGATTTTTTGAACTCCAACAAATTGCTCCGGTGGAAGAAGATTTGGAAATGAAAGCTGAGCTGCTGTAATGAGTAGAATCTTTTCGGTCTACAAATATGCATGCGTAAGCTATTATTTGAGTTTTCTAAAAGCTTACGAGAATTACAGTTGATTGAAATTATTTATTATAAAAAGAATTTTCACGAAACGTACCTGAAACATGAGACTGGATTTTCCCATGCCCCATTCTCCAGAAATGCCCACTGTGATTGGGGACTCAATAAATCTATTTAAAAACAGAGCAGCTAGACCTTGGGCAAAGACATATCTTCCTGTACCAACTCAAGCATACCGTCTGGTTGTGTCAGTGGATGCAGTTAAAAGCATGAAGCATTGTAAATATAAATTTTTAAGTTTAACTGAAAACTGAAATTGAAATGGGAAGAATTAGGTATTAATGTATTATAAATATTTAGAAATGATAATGGGATTGAATATAAGTTTAGCATACTAGATTAATCTAATTATTTAAAACTATTTTAAACAAAATTAAATAAATAAAAAATATGTTCAAGAGATTAAACAACCAAATTCAACCAAAAAATATGTTGAAGAGAGATAAAGTTTTGAATAAAAGATATTTTATAAATATTTTTATCAAGAAACATATGTTATTTGGTTTTGGCAGTTAATATTTTCTATCATTGTCGTCTAAGAAATCATTTTTTTTCGAGGTCTAATATTTAGAGAACTATCAAATACATTATTTGAGTTACCTTAACGTCTAAGCATGTAATTTTTTCTGACATAAAACGTCAAAAACACCTCTAATCTTGATACTGATTTTTTTTTTTTCCAGAGACTACCCTTAATTCATAGACCAACAATTTCAGAAATAATTTGAAAGAATAGTATCTCCTTCACAAATTTTCCAAAATATAAATGCACTATATATCAATTTTGGACTAGATAAACTAAGGGAAAAATCCATGGAGAAATTGAAACATGGGGGCAGAATTTATATGTAAGTCAAACAGCTCGTACCAAGTTTGTCCTCCATACTTGGTTGATCTCGTCCTTGCTCTTTTATATGCTCCATTTGACTTAACACTGCCCTCCCCAAAAAAAGTACAACTATGAGTACGATATGTTAAAAGAAATTAAAAAAAAAGATCAAAGAGGTTAGGCCTTGTTCATTGCATACCATCTTCAACAGACTCTTTGTCTGGCGACTTCAATCTGTTTGGTAGATCATAAATGTCTGTAATATCAGCACCTCTACTGAGAATCTCCCATGCCATCTCAACATTATTATTAATTGCCGCTGCTCGTAGCAAATGTTCTGTGTCTTGTCGCTTTTTGGTTTGAAGATAGTTTTTAACATCATCATGCACATATTCCATCTCGTCTGCAGTGCCAATGCCAGTTGCAGAGGCCCACAACAAAAGTGAGCGCTTAGAAGAAGTTAGACTCCAATGCTCTAACAGTGCTTTGCAAGTGGCAAGTGCTGCCTTCGGAATCTTCACTTGAGCCGCATGGTGCAAAGCTGTTTTTCTCTGACCATCACGTTCCTTGAGCGGGCAGGACCCTTCATCTACAAGCATCCTCACTAAATCATCATGGCCTTCACTTGCCGCTATTTGGAGTGCTGTTTGACCAGAGGAATCGGTTGCTTGAATGTAGTTTATTCTTTCTGGAGAGTCGGCACTTCCAAGATGTTGTCGCAGTTTATTAATCATTCCTATATTCCCTTTGGATGCAGCAATGTGCCATGGTGTCCTCCTTTGGTGGTCCTTTGAATGGATTAGGATCTCCCTTGAAGAAAAATGCCGAAGTAAACGATCCACAACCAGTGAGTTACAACGCCCCTTTGCTGCCCAATGAAGGACGTTTCTTCCAAATTTATCCTGTCTTGTGATGATACCATCAAATAAACTGGCATATTTTTGTATAAGTAGCGAAAAGACTGGTTCATGAGGCAAGGCATAATGGAACAGTGTCTTTTCTTCCTCGTCCACTTCAACTAGGAGATCAACTGCATTCCTGCTTTTTAACAAATGCTCCACTAATTCCTTGTATCCTCTCTTAACTGCCTCAATCAAAACGTCTGCAACAGGAAGTTGAAGATTGGCAATCTGGTTTTGTAGTTGATCAGGAAATAAAGATAAGAACTTTGTGGTTATGGGAACGCTTTCTAAGTTTACGAATGCGACTGAAGAGGCTGTATCCGTGAAGGCCTGACCGTATATTTCTATGGCTAATTCGACTGTAGCCACACCCCAGGTGGGTCCATACAAATAAATGAATCCAGCGCCATCTCTGGATCGGTCGATTGCATATCTTAAAACTGCCTCGGCTTCTTCCCTCTCATTTGCCATTTCTAGCTGATGTCCGGACTCATGAGACTCCAACTTTTTCACCATTTCCCTTAAAGGGATACTGTGATCGATACCCATAAAGATATGTGCACGTTGACATGCATTTGTGAAGTAGTCTGGCTCGATAGAATGTGAGGAAGTTTGCCACAACCAATACAGCAGCTCCACATCTTCATAACAGTAAGCGTGGAGCCATGCAGCTTCTACCCCCTGTGGAGAAAGATTGATTCCATTGTACAGTTGTTTTCTCAACGAAAAACCACCTGATGAGTAGAAATCTGTAATAACACATTGCGTGCCATCAAATGAAGAAATGATATAAATGTAAAACTGCCCAACACAATGTAATAAATAAAATAACATTTAAAACATTCAAACAGATTATCATCCGATCGTTATACCTGAGCAGTTGTACCATTTGTTTTCACTACTATCCCACTTTTTTGTCTTAACCACAGCGTTCCAAATACAGTTATAATTGGGTTCTTCGTGGACAACATTGAAATCAGCAGGCACCCATCCGTCCAAAAGACGTATGTCACCACGAAGCTCTTCGTAAGAAAGGCTAATTCTCTTAACGGGCAGTTGCCATTTCTTAAACATGTCTAAATTCGTTCTGATTTCTTCAACTGTTGCCAAACGGTAGCCCTGGGGCATCAATGGTCCTCCATTAAAGAGAAACCTCTTGAACTTGAGATGCTCTTGTGGCTCTGCCATACGGATGGGTGACAAACAAAACAAGGCTTCGCCGGGAATGCCGTGACTTCAACCTAATAATGCCATGCACCTACCACAGAGCAAAAGGAAACTTTCATCCAAGAAAATATTCCAAAACTATAATAAATTAATAAATAAAACTCCGACTCTCTTTGTACGCTCACTTCCTCGTCGAATGCACTTTGCTTTACCTCGGTGCGTTTTTTTTAGCCGATGTGACCGCTTGTTTACAAGCATATAAATTTCAATCCGCTAGAGAATTCAAATGGGTCAAATTACTTTATTTCAAAATTCTGCCATGCAATCACATTCTTTAATTGGCCTCATAATTCTAATGTCATACTACACGTCTAGATAAATAGGACAAAAATAATTTATTTATGTTTATTTATTGATCCAACTTTTGGAATTCTATTATCATTCATATATTTGTGTATATATTTGTGTAATGGTGAAAATTATACATTTATGTAATGAAAAGTGTATGTGTCATATTTTGTTATTATGTAATCCACATCTTACCTCATTCAATTAGCATTCTTTCTGATTATTAGTTTTGATTTTTCTTTTTCTTTTTCATTCCTTCAAATTTAGATCCATGATTTGTAGGATTGACCTAAGTGGATTATGTGATTTGTGGAAATGAATATGCAAAGTGTAAATTTCAAATTCAAATTTGAGTTCATTATAACTCTTCCAACTAGTCACAATTTATCAACTTGAAACTATGAAAAGTTTGACTTATGACTTTTGGAATTGTATTTAAGGACTAATCATAATTAATTTTCAAGGCATCTAATTTAAGATGGGTTTACTTAATAAACCAATGCCATAATTCTTGCATCCATATGGTACTAATGAGCATCCTTAATTTCATTTATATCTCTTCAAGTTTATGTTTTTATACCCCCTTTTCATACACTAGTATAATTAAAATACTTCCTTACTTTCATTAAGTATCTTATGTATTTATTTTTTTCTTCAATTTTTAAATACTCTTATTATTCTACCCTACCATCCAAGGGCATTAACCACACCCACATCCCATATATTAAAGTCTTAATAGAGAAAATTTAGATGAGCTATGAAAAATTTGTCATCCAATATAAATGTTTTATTTTGAATCACTTATACATCTCACTTCTAAACCCTTTTCATACTCACTCTAATAATGAACCCTCCTTGTTGGTTCTCTAATTTGTTGTTAATTATTTCTAAAGAATTCTTATGATCAAAACAATTAAGATGTTGATCCAACAAAAGAGAGATATGTAACTCTTCCCTACACTTTAGGCGTCACAAAATCTAGGCAAGTGTACCTAATAACATTGGATATTTATAGAATAAGGAGTTTATCACAGTGAAAATGGAAGACAAATGATTCATGCAAATATGATAAGGGTTTGAAGATAATTCCATAGTAGTAACTTTCTTATACCTTTAATGGGTAGGCATGAACTATCATAAATAACTAGACTAATATACAACATCAAAGTATGAATGGACAAGGATACTAGAGAAGATCAATGCCTACTCCTTGGAATACAAAATTCTTAAACTTATACCAATATGATATTACATCAACATTTCATCTCTGGGGGTTAATAATAATTTATTATTTTTCTTTCAATCATCAAATCCCATTTTTGAGCCCTCTGGATTATTTTATAATTTGATTTAGATACCAAACTTGTTTTAAAAGGACCTTTATCTTTAGATGTTAATGAATGATTTATATGTCTTAGTGATATGGTTTGTTGGACTAAATACCTTGTTGTTTAGATGAGGTGGATGCAAGAGATAGTTTTTCCCCTCTTAGGAAAGGAGGGAGAGCATCACCAAAGAGAGGGAAGTAGATCTTGAAGACTAGCTAGGATCACTATGAAATTGAGAATGCACACACATAGTTTAACATATGATTGCAATGATTGTGGATGTTTCCCTTGAGTTTTTTATTATTATGTATTTTCTTGTCTTGTCTTTTGAGTCACATGATCATGAAATGTTGTATAAACTATTCCTTCATAATTGTTGTCTAATGTGTACACTATTGTTAGAATATTAAATTTATAGCATAAACTAGAGAGGCCATAGTGATGCTCGAACAAAAGATTGTAATTTTCAAAAGTAATAAATTTTTCCACAAACACAAGAAAATTAAACCAACAATACCAAAAACTAACTTCATAAGTGAAAGCACAAAGTGTTCAAACAAACACCTTTCACCATCAATTTTAAAAATTATAAACATTTGAATATTTTTGGTATAAATTTCAAAAAACAAAGAGTCTTAAGTATTGAACTAGACATTCTACCAACCATTACTATGTCTTTGAATATTATATAGAAGCCAAAAATAATAGAGACGAAGCTATGTATGATGACCTCACCTTCCATTTACAAAACTAAAATAAAATGTTGGTCCATTGCATTAGTGAGGTTTAATAGTTCCCTGCCTTGAAGTAACTGAAATGTAGATGTTGGTCTCAAACATGAGCAATGTGTGGATCTTTATGTCAAGGACCCATTCCTTTTGCATTGGTGCCAAGAAATCCTAGGGTAAACCCTCAATAGTGGGTTACAATTTTTTCCACGAAGAAAAATTAGAAATTTCCATAAAAAAATTAAATGGCTTACTCCTTCTAATGAACCCCCAATTGCACCATATAGGGCGGTTCATTCAAACCCCCTTCATTAGAAGGGGGTTCTAATGAACCCCCCTTTTTTCACCTCCCCCTCCACCATTTCAAAATTTATGTATTTTTTGACTATTGAAGCCCAAGAAGGAGGTGCAAATGGATTCAACTTGATAAACCAAGGTGGAGGACTACAGTGATCGAAACGTGCTTTCCAACAATTCTAAATTTAATATATTTTGTTTTTATTTTATTTTTTATTTTTTAGTTTTACTAAACATAGTTTTTTCATCAAACATCAAGTTTGGTGAAAAATCATTGTGGAAAAATAGTAAATTTGAGAATTTTTTTTTGAAAAATATATACGCACTAGCTATTGATGTCCTTGTTCCATCAAAAAATAAAAATTTAATTTGAATACATATCCAAAAAGTTATGCGAGCCGAAGTGCACCTATGTCTAAATTGTAATTGGTTTGACTTCAAAACTTAATTAAAAGAAAAATATTCAACAAAACGTTATGAAACAAAATGAAAACACTAAATACTAGTATTACCAACCTAACTTTAAAAAATCATAATTTTATCCTTTCTAGAAAAAAAGTTATGTGAGCCGAAGTACACACCACATTTTAAAAATGTTGTTTACTATTAAAAACTAGTTATCAAAGGAGATACAAAAGAAATTATTAAAAATAATAATTTTTTCTTTTTAAATACATTTAAAATCTACAAACAAAATCTCACAAATCACTAGTTTACATAATTTTCAAATTCCTATCAGTTTACCTACTATAGGTGTCAAAAAGTGAAGTTTTTTTTGAAAATGTTGATTTCAATGTCAAGTTTGGCCAAAAAGCATAACCCATTATTGTGGGATGACCCCCTATGGAAGCCATGGCCAAAGGAGAGTGTGCCTAAACAAATTTTGGTGCCAAACCAAATGATCTTTCCAAAACAAGAGGGCTAGTAGTGAAGTGGTAGTAGAAGATTAATGTTGCAGTATGAAACATTGAATAGCCTATTGCTTTGATAGCTAGTCCCATCTTGAACATCAAAATATGAAAGGGTGCATTGTTCATGTGACAATTTGGTAGTGGAGTGTGAGAGGACAAGGGATAAATGTTACCATGTACTATTGAAACGTTCCTATTCACTTTGTGATCCTACAACATGGTGTACATGTAGTAGGGTGATGGGGAATTACCACTAGGGATCCTCAACATCCACCTTCTATAACATTTAAAATGGTATAGAAATGTGAAATTTCCTCTTTTTGTCATCCTCCACATAGTAGTTAACTCAAGCACCCCTAAAAGAAAGATTCTTAATTTTGTCACCTCACAACTTACATGACAAGAAAAATAAAATAAAAAAATGTTTGTCTAACATGATGCTCCACATGAACCCTAAGAGATAAAATGCCCCACTTTGAGACCCTCTCCCCTAACAACTATAAAGAAACCATTGATATGTTAAAGTGGTACATAATAATCAAACAAAAATAATTACTATATAATTTTATAAAAAGATTATAAGAACATCCCGTACAAGAACGAATGGTATCCATTGTTGACAGCCCTCTCAATATGTCGGTAGAGCCCCACTTAAAAGATAAGGTGCCCCACTTTGAGGCCCTCTCCCCTAACAGCTGTAAAGAAAATCCATTCAGATCATAAATAAGAATCAAAAAAGTCGAGGGATAAGTGAACCCATTAAAATTGTTGGGTTGCAGATAGAGGCTTCAAAACTAGATGATATCACAAAAAGAGATCAACAGCTCTGGCTGGGTTTGTATGCCGTAAAGCCCTCGAACTATTGGTGTCATTATTCGATTTAAAGTTTAAAAGCAGAGATGCTGATATAAAAGCAGTGATTTCCTTATTTATTTATTATTATGGGTGTTCAATTGAAGTGAAAAAGTTTGAGGGACCATTCTGTGAAACAACTGAACTATTTGATAGCCGCCATAAATATTTAAGAAAGAGCGATCGATTCTGGTTGGGTATGTGGCAGTAAGGGCTTCCAATTGTCCTTGCTATAATTTTATTTAAGATTTTCAAGGCAGAAATATTAAAATTAAGGTAAAGATTTTGATGTTTATGTAATTTAATTGTTTAATTTATAAATGTTAAATTTGTGTAATTTAGATTTTTGTTTTAATAGTTGGTTGTGGTTTTTTATATTTATGTGGGTTTTCAATTATTTAAAATGAAAAAGTTTAGTTGAAAGGATCATTATAGACAATAGCTGTACTAAATGGTCATATAATAAATTCCAATCCAATAAAGATAGTGTATAGTAATTATTTTTATGAACATTTTATGTATAATTTTTTTATGAAAATAATTGAATTAGTAAATATACATTTAAATTAAAATTCATTAAAATTATTATCAATGTTAGAACTTGATACAATCTACATGAGTTTGAAGACTATCTTTCTCAACATAGGCCTCATCTCTTTTGATAAAGAGTTTGATCCCTCTCCCTTTGTGTTGAATCCCATTCAAACAATGCAGTAACTGATTGCACCTATAACCCACACACACCCATCCCCTCTCCCTATCCTCCTTCATATTCACCTCCCACCTGAGCTTCTCCTTGTCCTCCTCTCCCTCCATTACCCACTCTCTCTCCTTGTCCTCCACTATCATCCTCACCATCATCCCCACCCTCATTTACTACAACTTCCTCCTTATTCCTTAGTGACTATCTCCAACCTCCACCTCCTTCTCTACCTTGCCTTCATCATCTAATATTGATACCCCTAGGTTGACCAATCATATGAGCCTACAAGCCTCCCACCACACATCATACTTCAATGTAGTCCCTACATCTACCACACTAGGAAGAATATCCCACTACTATGGTACCAGAGACTTAAAATCCATTATAATTGTATCAAGATCCACCTTTGGACCCTAGTCTATAAGCTCCCATTAATTATGATCAAGTCTAGCCTTGTGAATCGACACTATCTAAGCTAACCAAAATTGTCACCATAGTCGCTCTAGAATATACCTCTCTATGATATGTGTTTTACAGCCAATTGGATAACACATCTACCAACAATATACTTGTTTCTTAGTGTCACCATCCAAAACCTCACACTAATATAATGGTCTTTGTATCAATACATCTAGGTCATCTAACACCTGTCTCTAGTATGAAAAGTTTCCAAGCCACCAATGATTCAGTACAATATATCGATAAACAAAAAAAACCCTACCCCCATAAGTATATCTCTAATCGGTCATGTCACTACAATGTACTCCCAAGCCCATATGTGCAATAATGTGACACTACATGCAAGGCTCACTTTGTACTATTACATTATATGTTGCATGTCATGATATAAGTGAGCCAGAACAAACGGCTGCCAGGAATATACGACACCCTCATTGATCAACCAATCTAGCACTCAGCCCCAACCAACTAAGAAACCCCTCAAATCACCCTTTCTACCACTATTGGAAGTGTTTCAAACATAACCATGGCTTGTCACAAATCCATAATTCCATCCTTAATCGCCAAATCATTTTTTAGGAATACTCTCATCAATGCACTCTCCCCAGTATATGTATCATATATAACTCTCTCATTGTGAATTGAGATACACAATATCCTCTAGACATCCTACAAAGTGATAGTGAACTCAATAGTAGGTATAATGAATGTGTTGTGCTCACTATGCCACTGCTCCACTAATGCCATAATCATAGATTGATATGCTCTGATCTCAAGCATGTATGTGATATGAAACAACCCATTTGTGCCTAGAAATGCTTGCTCTACCTTGGTCAACTTAGGCCTCAATGACATCATGGGATGATGATTCTCTCAAGACATGATAAAATCTCCTACAAAAATAATGCACACATCATTAGCCATTTTCCTAAAAATACTTAAGACTTAATTTTCTATCAATTGTACCAAATTCCCAATCATATGTGACCCAAAATTTCAATTATGCTAAACTATCAATCAATTGTAGTCCAATTTTTTAATTGCATCATTTTGTTGTTCATTTGCACAAATTTACATAAAAAGTTCCTATCTACCCATCACATGCATATTTTTTTCATAAGCTAATAACACCTTATTATTTGTGAACCTAAATCAAATGGGCCATTATATTGATCAAAAGAGTAGTTGGACATCATTAGCACCAAACCACAACTCATTAGCACCAATATGGAATTTCAATACATTTGATTTAACCTATTTCTAGTTGTCATTAATGCACCTAAACCTAACCCTAGGGACCCAAAAATTAGACACATACTATGGGAGGCAAAGTGGCTAGCCACTAGTAGATCTATGCATGCTCCACTTAATAACTCACCACTGGAATGCCTGCCATATTTGAAACTACTTCATGCTCCCAAAACTCTAAATTTATAACTAGAGCTCGAGTTCAAATGAATATAAATGAACCCCCAGAACCATAAGTTCCCCTCTACACCTTAAATTCTCTCCATAATCTTCATCACATCTCCCATTTTTCCCATTTTTCATCATTTCAACTCCATTTTTCATCCTTGATCCACTAGGCCTAGCTAATCCTTCCTATAAAGAGTTTGACCCAAAAAAAATCCTAGGTGATCTCTTAAGGGGTGAACCACCAAAAACATGCACTTTAGGGAAAGAGGATTCCCCAATGAGCTTCTAGGGTTTTTCACCTAAAAGCTAAGGTTGGAAGAATGGTCTCTCTTTCGTACTAAGGGATTTTTGGTGTTCATTCAAAGAGGGTTAGGGAATTAAAGTGATGAGTGTTGGATTCCCTAAATGTTGGAAACTAATGAAATAGACTAACTATTGAATGCAAACTATTGGAATGTAAAAGATGTTGGAAAACACACTTTGATATGCAAATGACCTAAGAAATGTAAACTAAACTAAACAGAAATGATGGAAACAAAATTTGTGCACCTAGAGGCTGAAGAGGGATAGCATGAAGATATGGAAACCTAAATAATCTGATGTAGAGGTCCACTTGGATATTTACGCCATTTTGGGCGACCTAGTCCTTTTTCTGTGAAAACTTGTTAGAACTTGTTTCTGCCAAAAGGGTACTCAAATCTACAGAAAACCCATAAATGCATCTATGGTAGGACTAGGTCTCCACTAATGGTGACCTAGTCCCTTTCAGCCTTTCAGGAAGTTTGAAAGTGGAATTTGGAGGTCTCGATTTGCACTTTATGCTTCTCCAAGTATCCAGATTTGAAACTTTGATTCTCGGTCTATAGGTGTCCTTTTGTGCATATTTTTCCCTAGTTGATAAGGAGTTGTCTTCAACAAGTTTTCAATCCACTCTTGAATGATCTTCAAGCTTCCAATGCACCTAAATTTGCAAACACACAAAGAAAGAGAAATAAATGTTGATTGTTTGAACTTATAGGGGCTTGCCTTGGTCAAGACCCTTTGTAGATAATTAAATCTAATGAAGAGACAATATAGTGAAGCATGAAACAAAATGGAATTAATTACCTTGCCATGATGTTTGATCTTGAGTTGCAGCAATGGAGGATTCAACCCTTGAGTGTTGCAACAAGATGTCTTGTTGACTTAGAATGTAAAATCCCTAGCTTGTTTGAGAAGAATAGTGGAAGAGCTTGAGAAGATTGAGTGAGGAGAAAAATGAGACTTGTTAGATGCAAAATGAGGGGAAAACCCCTTATTTATAGAATTTATGCCCTAATTTTCCTGAAATAACACCATACAGGCCGACTTTAGGGTTTTAGAGATAAAATCCTGAAAGAATATTAAGTTAAATTTAAATTTTATCTCACATGGGACTAGGTCGCCCAAGGTGGCGACGTAGTCCACTTGGGAATGATTATTGTTGTTTGTCGGGATTGTCTCATGAAAACACACTAAGCTAAGACTTCTATGTATATTAAGGGGTCATTATAGCATAAGAAAGGGTTGATTTGGTGATGACAAGCCTAGGAAAGTGTGAAAATGTTTTACAACACCTTGGCACAAGGCTTGGAAAGAGGTTAAAAGAGGTTGATAATGGTCCAAAATCCATAGGCAAGTGCCCAAATGAGTAAAAAGTGTCAAAGGCTACACTTTTTGGTGACACATTTAGCCCCCACTTTAGTGAGAGGATGAACTTTCTTCAAACTCACACTAAAGTAGCCCAATGGAGATGGTGAAGAAAGACAAATATGAAGAAGGCACTCAAGCCCCTGGGATTCAAGATTCTAAGTTAAAAAGAGATCAACATGCCAAAGAACACATTCAAGGGTGGACGATTTGCAACAAAATGAGATACATGATCATGCGATGACAAGAACTAGAATGAAAAGAAGAGGGAAAGGTGAAAAGTTGGATCAAGCTTCGACCGTTTGTCTAGCTAGTTGTGGATCAGATCTAGGTTTGTCCAAAAAGAAGATGTGTACTCACTCAGGGGTGATAGGAATTTTGGTTGTTCGTCGGGTGAGAAGGCCCAAAAGGTGGCTATGGGGAAAGTCGTGCTGCTTGGGCTTCCCACTCAAATCATATCGAAGTTATACCTCTTGATAACTTTAATAAGGCACCACAAACGAAAGTGATTTTTTTCAAAGGGATTTTGCTTTGTTCGTGCAATGTCTCATCTTAAGGAACATCATATGTAATTTCTCCAAGAGAGTAAAAATTAAAATGGACTCATCTTGTATCCAAGAGAGGAAGGACTCATCTTGTATGCAAAAGAGGAAAAATGCAAATGTCTCATCCTGAGCAACATTACATACCTAATGTTTCCAAGAGAGAATCGCAAGAAAAAGGAAAATCGCACAATGAAATGTGAATGGTGATGTATGCCCTCACTTTAAAGGAATTGATACACATCGTTATTGTGAGAAATTGCTTTAAAGTAGAAGAAGAGGAAGACATGAGAGCTTGTTCGGAAAGCCCTATGTCGAGTCATATGTTTTCGATAAGCTACGTCATGAAAAAGGGTGGTATGTCACATGCGAGTCAACTTAAGGCATGTCGTCCACATCCCAAGCTTGCTCTTATATGTTCATGAAAGGTTAATGAGTAGTTTTGAAAGAGACAACGACTAATGACATACGAGGGAAGATGCTAACTAACCCCTTGCTCCCACTTAGTGCAGGACAAGAGTGAGCCAAAGGGATTGGTGAAATACAAGGTAGAGTAAAAATCACTATCAATTAGAGGAATGAGGTGCCCCTGCATAAGGTAGAGAACCGAGTTCCTTAAGATATTGATTTTTTCTACTCAAGGCCTTACACTCATGAGTGGAATGACCATGAGCTCAGTGGTAAGCACAAAAGGAATGTTTTTTGGAACATTTCTTTTGATTTTTGGGAGGGAGAGAGATCAAGTGATCTTGGAGGAGTCTCAACAAGATGCCCTCTTGATTGAGGGTAGGTGTTCCTTTATGGTATAACAAGGAAGTGTCTTGCTTAGTATAGGATGTCATACCTACTCAAGGTTCTATAGATTGTGATATTTTGTATACTCCCTTGGAGGAGTGTGTAAAATCTGAATCAGTAGTGGGTTGCGAGATGACATTGGCATTAAGCAAAGAGTCCCTTGGTGGTTGCAAAGGATTGCATTTTAAGGTTGGGGTAGAAGGGTGATTTGGGATGGTGTTGATGTTGGAAAAAGGTTGGATAATTTCGATGAAAGGGAAAAATCCAAGACCATGATTTGTTGGTTGTGTGTTAGGCTCGATAGGGTTTTCGATACCGTGTTCATTGGAACCACATCCTTTCCCACTATAGCTAAGTTGTTTCATAAGCTCATAACCTTTTCCATGGATCTTTTTCAGCACTTTTTGATTGGGTGAGGGTTCATTGTTGGCTTCTTTTCCTAAAGTAGTTGAGGTGGATGCTTTCGAAAGATCTGTTGAGTCATGTGTTGACAAGACTGCATTTCCCTTTGTAAAGTCTTTGGTTGTGGTCTTGGATTCTCCTAGTAAAGGAGGGGTGAATTCTAAGGAACCCCAATCATCATTGGAGGGTGTGTGTTGGATGGGTTCCACATGTTTGGTGGGTGTTGAAGTGGTGAAGGTTTTGGCCTTTTTTTGCTCAAGTTGTAAGACATTGTAACGTTCAGGACCAGTGTCAAGTGTGTACACTTTATTATTGTAGGTGTACTTCATCTTACAATTCAAAGAGTGGAAGGCACCCCATTCATTGCATGAATCCATGGAATGCCCAAAATGAGATTATATGAAACATCATTTGGCATAACATGGATCAGTGTGTCTAATGTGGCCATTCCGACTGTGAGAGGTAAAGTGATCACACCAAGCGGCTTTTGTCCTACATTGTCAAATCCACTAAGAGATAAGGAGGTAGGTTAAATTGTTGATTTATCGATATGGAGCCTATCCAAGAGGTTGAGACTACACACATTAACAACATAGCCATTTTCAACAAGGGTTCTCTTGATCCCTATGCATTTGTATTGAGATATGATCATGAGGGCTTCATCTTGTTTTTGCACATCTAAAGGAGGGAGCTCATTGTGGTGGAAAACAATATCAACATTCAAGCCTTGAATCATAGCTGCTATAATATCATTTTTTTGTGCATTATAAGGGATAGGAATTTGTTGTAAGGCATCTTGCATCATGTTGTGATAGTGAGGGGAGACTTGAATAAGATCCCATAATGAAATCTTAGCGGGAGTATTCCTTAGTTGGGCAACAAGGTCATACTCCCTAAGGATTGAATTTAACTGAGGGGTAGCAAGTAAGATGGGGGGGGGGGATGAAGGTAAGGGTGTTGAGCCTGGTGGTTGCGATTATGGATTGTTTCAAGTGTAATGTGTATGAGCAATGGTATTATGACTCGGTTGCTACAACACATTATTTTGAGGTGGGTAGAGAATGAATTCAGGTTTAGGTTTAGTTGAAGCTGGGTAAAGGATGAGTTGAGGTTGAATAATATTAGCATCCCCTTGGGAAGGATAGTCAATGTTATCCTTGGCTTGCATCATGATATCCGCCCTAGGAGGAGAGATTTTAGGAGAACTGCAAGCCTAATGTTCGTGACATGCAATGATTGGTTCTACTAAAATGACTTCATCACTAGTAAGGGAATGATCAATGATGGGGTTAGAAATGGTATGAGGATGAGGGAAGGGTTCTATTTTATTATCAAAGGTCTCATTCTCTTGTTCCATACAACCTACCTTAGTATGAGAGCTTGGAAGAGGTTCATTACTAGCTTCATCGCAAGGTGAGGATGCATCAAGAGAAGATCCACTATGATTGTCAAATAGATTATCCCAAATGGTGGGAGCATTAGGGAAGGGAGGTTCAAGAGTCTCATTAACTGTAATAGGTGTATCTTCTAACACCGACCTATCCTCGTGGCATCAAGGAGGGATATGAGAAGAACAAGTTTGAGGGTCATGGTTAGGGAGACTAGGTAAGGGGATGATGTTTTCATTATGTGGTTTAATGTTTTTCAAAGGAGGATGAGGATGAGGTAGACAAGCAAGACCATCATGATCCTCAATGGTTGTGTCTTTTGCACGAAGAGACCTTTGTCACCAATGGGAGAGATATCAGGAGAAGAACAACTATGACTATCATGATTATCATTGTTTGTATCCTCATCAGTCAAAGCTTTAGTGGATGAGCTAGAAGAGATGAATTCATCAAGGGATTCATATAACATACATGTCTAAGTCATCACTACTAAAAGGCTTTCTATCTCTAAGTTTTTGAGTGGGTGCATGTGATGTTGTTAAAGTGTTGTTTTTCGTTTTCTAAAGATTTTGATTTAAATGATCTAGGAACTAATGTAGCAAATGAAAATAAATTAATTCTATCCACAAGTACCATGAATTTATTTAAAATATAACAAAAGCTAAATTAAACTTAAAATTCAATGTAAAGAGATGGGATGCAATGCAATTTTCAGATTGTAAAGAATGTAATTTACTGATTATATTATGCAATGATCTAAAACTGACATGTTGTAAATGCAAAATTGAAAATGTAAAATGCATGAAATGAGCTAATTTAAGCTAAATGTAATGAAATTCATGTTACAAAAACACAACCAATTGATACAGGTAAGTAATGGCACAAAATAGAAGCATAAAAATGGAGTTTTCAGCTCTATAAAGGGCAATTTTAGAGGCCTAAAGGGACTAGGTCACTCAGGATGGCAACCTAGTCCACCTAGTGATTTTTTTGAGATTTTATAGAATAGTTTGATGGGTACAGGTGGTTTTTGTGGTCTACAATGCAGATCTAAGTTGAAAATGCAGAATTTCAGAAATGATTAATGTTTTAAGATGCAAAATGCAACCTAAATGCACTTTTCACTAATGCAAATTTAAAACCCTAGAATGCAAATTTAACAATGCACAATGTAATGCAAACCTAGGATGAAAATGTACTCCAATTCAAAGACAAGGGGATTTTCACGTCAGGTTCACCAAAATGAACCACCAAAAACATGAACTTTAGGGAAATAAGATTCCCCAATGAGCTTCTAGGGTTTTTCACCTAGAAGCTAAGGTTGGAAGAATGGTCTATATATCGCACTAAGGGATTTTTTGTGTTCATTCAAAGAGGGATAGGGGCTTAAAGTGATGAGTTTGGGATGCCCTAAATGTTGGAAACTAATGAAATAGACTAACTATTGAATGCAAACTATTGGAATGTTAAAGATTCTGGAAAACACACTATGATATGTAAATGACCTAAGAAATGTAAACTAAACTAAATAGAAACTCAGGAAACAAAATGTGTGCACCTGGAGGTTGAAGAGGGATGGCATGAAGATCTAGAAAGATGAAGAATATGATGCAGAGGCCCACTGGGAAGTTTATGGCATTCTGGGTGGCCTAGTTCTTTTTCTATGAAAATGTGTCGGAACCCGTTTCTGCCAAAAGGGTACTCAGATCTACAAAAAACTAGATATGCATGTATGGTGGGAATAGGTCTCCAATAAAGATGACCTAGTCCCTTTTATCCTTTTGAGAAGTTTGAAAGTGGAATCTGAAGGTCTCGGTCTGCACTTTTTGCTTCTCCAAGTGTCTAGATTTAAAACTTTGATTCTCGGTCTGTAGGTGTCTATTTGTGGATTCTTTGCCCTAGTTGAAAAGGATGCTTCTTCAAAATGTTTTCAATCCACTCTTGAATTATCTACAAGCTTCCAATGCACCTAAATCTGCAAACATACAAAGAGAGAGAAGGAAATGTGGACTGTTAGAGTATAGGGGCTTGCCTTGGTCAAGCCCCTTTGCAGATAATTAAATCTAATGAAGAGACAAGATAGTGAAGCATGAAACAAAATGGAATTAATTTCCTTGCCATGATGTTTGATCTTGAGTTGCAGCAATAGAGGATTCAACCCTTGAGTGTTGTAGCAAGATGTCTTGTTGACTTAGAATGTAAAAACCCTAGCTTGTTTGAGAAGAATAGTGGATGAGTGCTTGAGAAGATTGAGTGAGGAGAAAAATGAGACTTGTTAGATGTAAAATGAGGGGAAAATCCCTTATTTATAGAAGTTATGCCCTAATTTTCTTGAAATAACACCATAAAGGCCGACCTTAGGGTTTTAGAGATAAAATCCCGAAAGAATATTAAGTTA
Source organism: Sequoiadendron giganteum (assembly GCA_007115665.2). Taxonomy (NCBI): domain Eukaryota; kingdom Viridiplantae; phylum Streptophyta; class Pinopsida; order Cupressales; family Cupressaceae; genus Sequoiadendron; species Sequoiadendron giganteum. Next base: position 328,910,673 of record CM021106.1, on the reverse strand, counting down.
AATTTAAATTTTATGCCACATGGGACTAAATTGCCCAAGGTGGTGACCTAGTCCACCTGGGAATTTTTCATTGATTTTCGGGGATTAAGAGATGATTATTGTTTTTTGTCGGGATTGTCTCATGAAAACACACTAAGATAGGACTTATATGTAAATTAAGGGGTCATTATAGCATAAGAAAGGTTGATTTGGTGATGAAAATCCTAGGAAAGTGTTAAAATGTCTTGCAACACCTTGGCACAAGGTTTGGAAAGAGGTAAAAAGAGGCTGAAAATGGTCCAAAATCCATAGGCAAGGGCCCAAATGAGTGAAAAGTGTCAAAGGGTACACTTTTTGGCGACAAAAGGGGGAACCCTACCTCCATCCTTTAGTTCACTTGGACACACTAGGGCATGCCAGTGGTCAATTTTTTGTATCAACGATATATCTTTGAAATAACATAATAAACAAATTATCTCAACGAAGGAAAAAATGTAGACACCTAAAGGTGACTAACACGTTCTTCCTCATCATCTCATTATTTCTCATCAATTCCTCTATAAATATTAATTAAATAATTTTAATTATTTAATTATGCTAACACACTATTCATATCAATTTCTCTCATCCACATTAATTAAATATTTTTTATTATTTAATAGATTCATTAATTTCTCTTATCCATATTAATTCAATAATTTTTAATTATTTAATGAATTTATCAATTTCTCTCATCCACATTAATTCAATATTTTTTTAATTATTCAATTACTTCATCAATTTCTCTTCTCCACATTAATTAAATATTTTAATTTATTTATTTAATTAATTAATTTAATTATTGTCATCTATATTAATTAAATATTTTCTAATTATTTAATTTATTCATCCATTAATTTATTCTTATCTACTATAAGTAAACAATATTAACTATTTAATTAGCTAACATTTTTTCTTCAATTAAATAAATTAACATAATTTGTTTAATATTTTATTTATTTTCTCCTCATGCACATGAATTAAATTTATTTATTTAATTATACTAAAATACTCTTCTCAAATCTATGAATTAAGTGAGTTAATTAAAAAAGAATATCATCTCACTCAAACTCACTCTTAGTTCCACTCATCAATCAAATCCACTTCTCACCCTTGCAATCAATTGACTCATCAATCAATCCCTTCACAAGGACACATGTAAAATGCATATTTATCATGTTCTCATATTCAGCCTCATCTGTTGATTCTTTTGATAATTCCCCACCATTAATCAATGACATGAAAAATCTATAAAACTACCACCTTCCAAGCCATCAAGGATCCACAATTTTTGAGAAAATTTATGCTATCATTCTATCAATTTGTTATCAAAGGTTACTAGATAGTAAGAAGAGAAATCCACATATCAAATCATGGAAGAATATCCAAGGTCAATGGAGTAAGATGAGGATTTTTGGTGAAATTATTACTTATTATTTCATTTGATTTATTGTTCTCATTTTCTATGTTAAGATATTGTTGAATGTGAAATAGGTACCTTTGTAGTATTGTCCTTATTTTACAAACACATTTTATCACACATAGTAAGTGTAGTGTCAAAAATTATCACCCTCAATAGTTTCACACTATATTTGTCACCCCCTAAATTACTAGACCTAATCAAGGTCCTAATTTCCTTAAATTATACATTTTGGAGCCCATTTGTACCACTTTTCAAGAAATTGAAAGTATTGAACAAATGCAACCAATCATTAAATTTCCCCCAACACTTAATGTCCTAGAAAGTAGGGCCAAGACCCATAAGAGTATATGGGTCCCCCTATTTAGCATATGGGTCCCCCCTATTTAGCTAGGACCTAATTTTGGGCATGCCAATGTCGATATTTTAACATTTAAAATTTAAATTTCAAGTCTCAAGTTTTGGAATTTAATTTTTGAGAAATTGAATAAATGCCTATAAATACCTATTTATTCCATCATTTAAATATAGAAGGATTATGACCTAGCAAGAGGTGAACATTAATATCAAGTCAAGATAAAATTTTCAGGGTCCTATTGTAGCAATTCAAGATCCAAGCATCATGTCAAAGTGTATGTGAGTTCATGTTGCCATGTTATCATTGTTTTATGAAGACTAACACCTTTTGTAGATCTCCTAAGAATTCAAGCATTCAAGAGATCAAGATCCAAGACCTTGAGGTGATATGTATGACTTTAGTCCTTTAAGGAAGCCATTAAAGGGTGGTGAGTTGTAGTACTTTGTGATTTCATCATTCCTTCCTTTCAATTCTCTATTTTTGTCATTAACATTACCATTGTGGAAGTGGGAACACTTACACATGGTTTGACTGATGCAAGCCCTTAAATGGCCCAACATTTTATGTCTCTTTGAATATGTAGGTCTGAGGTTTGAAGATGAGTGAAAGAAGATTGAAGACAAGTTGTTCATTGTTTAATTCAAAGTCCTAAATCTTGTCAAGCCATGAAAAATCACTTATATATTTATTTGATGGTAATTTTACAACTCTGCAACTAGGAATGAGAAGCTTAGATCTAGCATCAAAGGATTGCAAAATCAATTTTAGGATCCCCTATTAAAGACCCATATTCCCTTGGGCATATAGGTCCTCTTAGGCACACTAAAATCATTTTTTTTGAGCAAGTACACTATCCTATGCACTTCCTAGATCTTTTGGAAATTAACTGTTTCTTTTCATCAGTTGTTGGATTCTTGCAATTTTAGTATTAGGGCATATATTATAATTATCTTAATAATTTTCAATCAGTTCCAATTCATTTCCAAGACCCCAAGGATGTAGATATAGGTCTAATTGACTCACCTATATGGTTGAAATTCAATCTATTCACCTTGTTGATTTGCATCCTTATGTAATTTTGAGAAAGGCCACAATTAAACCTAACTTCTTTACACTAGACTTAGGTTAACTTTTTCTAGGTTACATTTTTGTGAACCTGGCATCTTAACAATATAGACCTTATAAAATCTAAAGCAATCATCCTAGATCTAGGTTTTATAGTGCATTAGCTTGCATTGTTCATTTAGGGTCTCATTTTTGCATCATAAAAGGATTAAAAAAATAAAAATTGCATCACATATTGCATCATAGGTTACATTAGGGTTTATTTCAGTAATTTAGATCAGGTCTACATTAAAAATTGTATTCAAAATTGACCCTTGTTCTTTGCATTTCATTGTTTGCAATTTTCATATAGGGATTTGTAGACACTCAAAAGTGGTCCTCACAATCCTCCTAGTTTTCATCTATTAATTAAATGGATATTACTATATGTTTAATTAATTCATTTAAATAATTTCTTCTATTCATTCATCAATGCATATTATAACTATATATCCACATTATAAGCATTTATTCATAACCATTACCCATTTGCATAATCATTGATCATTTATCGATTTGCATTCATATCACATTAATACTTATCCATAAAATCATTTAACCATTTATCCACTATTTATCCATTTCCATGTTTCATTACTCAGCTGCATATTCATAAATCATTTAAATCCATTGCATAATCATATCTCCATATTCATAAAATCATTAAAATATTGCATATTTCATTTAAATATATTTGCATTGACCATTAAATATCATTTGCATTCATACACACACTTTTATTTATTTACATTTTTTGTTAGGGTATGTGCAAGATCATGATGGGCCAAAAGGTGGCGATATCTAAGTGATATGATGGGCCATGTGACTGACGACTTTTTTTTAATTCAAAATTCATGAAACGAAAAGGGTTTTTAAAGGAGATTCTCAGCTTTCCACCAATATAAATTATGCTAAGTTACTTTGAATTTAATAAATAGTTATTATTCATTTTCTATTTGAATTACGACAAAAGTCTTGATTGAAAAAAATCTATAGCTTTCAAACAATATCACATTTTTTGAATCAAAAATATGAGTCACATTCTATGCTTCACATACTATAGGATTAAAAAATAAAATTTGAATTTCATGAATTTTTGACCAAGTTAAGGTGGTCAGACATACAATTTTTTATATTTTTTAAAAGTTGTAATAAAAAAATCATAATTAATTATTTACTTGGAAAAAAATTACAAAAAAATATGCATCACATCGGGACATGAGTCCCCTACTTATCTATAAAATCTTATAATTTTTTTTTATCATTTTATTATGGTTAGGGTGGTCAGACAAACACGTACTTCTTATTTTTTCCCTGAAATTTAAGTACTACTAGATTGAAATTTCAAATTTTCACCAAATAGATTTAAAAAAAAAATAAACCTAGTAGTTTAGAAAATACATTCAATTTGCTATAGATTCTTTTCTTACATATTTTTGAAATAATATAGATAACTTATTCAAAATTTTACGTCAAGTTGCCTAACTCTGATTTTCTGAATTTTATTGTCACTTAAGGGCTTGTTTTTTCCATGATGATCCTGCACATACCTGTTAAATAATTTAAATTCGTAAATCATTAATCATTAAATATATTTTCGTCAAATCAATCATTTAAATTCACAAATGCACTTTATTCTATGATGCTAAACATACATTATATCATAAATTCATTTTCTTTCATTTTAATCTATTTCAATTAATTTCAAAATGCTTTTCATCATCTCATTCATTTATCCCACATTCTTCCTAGGATGTGGATCTTTCCCATGATAAAATCTATAAATGCAAGCTTCCTCCTCACATTTGAGGGGATACAAATTTCAATCTTATTCTGATCACATCCAATTATGCGGAGCTTCTTGTGCTTTTGCTTGTAAAATCTTAGAGAAAATGCAAGATATTGTGGAAGAGGATAACAATGGAGTGAATTCCTTGTGAATGCATATGGGTTTTTCATAGTCTAGTTTTTGTTATTGCATATGTTTTCATTTTAGAGAAACTTCATTGATGTCATGTTGAAAGGTTGATTTAGGTTTACATATTTAATCATTTAATAGCTCTTTCAATTTTTCAGTATACACATAATGGTGAACCCGGCGTGAATAGACATCAATTGGTTTTATTTTGTAGTCTTTTGAATGATAATAAGGAATATCTTCTATTTCTCATATCATCTGGCTCTAATATACTTTTTGTTTTGTCATTTTCAATTGGTCTTATCTCTAAGGTTTTTAATCAATATTTATTTTCAAAAAATACTGAGGTAAATTGGTGCAAATGGTACAATTGATATTTTATTTGTATGGCCACTGACTCGATTAGTCTCATTAGAATTTTCCTTCCTTACCATTGCAAAATCAATGAATTTCTCTCTAGGAAGGTGCATGAAATTAGTGTACTCCCTACTGCCTTCATCAATCTTGTGTAACTGTAGAGTGGAGACTTAGTCATAATACCCAATCCACAAGGCAAAAAGTCTCATCCCCACATTTTTCTCTCCATGTTTTTCCTTCTCTATACATTTTTGTGGAACATTGCTTCACATTTTGTGTAAGAAGCCTCTCAATCTTTCTTGTTTCCAAATAAAGGTTCCAGCCTGAAAGATTTATACTGATTAACACTATAGCTCAATAAAGAAGCTTGATTTTTGGATTTCATTTCAACCAAAATACCTGTGCTTAGTTTGTGATTCACTTTGTTGTGCCTTTTCGAGGGAAACATTTTTTTCAAAATGATTTTCATGGTTTGTTTTCAGAATGCACAAGATCGTGTTTATTGAATGAGTTATCCATTAAAATTGTACCCATGATGTCAGCTGCCACAAATTCTATATCATCAAGTTTCTTATATGAGCTTTCACTTTCTCAAAATTGGTCGATGTGTTTTCTTTTTCTAATCAAATTTGTCACTTTGTAGAAATCTCAATATGCATGGCCCTTCTTGGTTGGTAAATCGCTTGTTGTTCTTAGTCAAAATTTGAGTATGCATGACTATTCTTAGGAGAATCCAAAGTCCTTTGCCTTAATTAAATATAAAGAAATGCTACTTTCAATCCTATTGCTTACATGATTTTTCCTTAGCTCGCTTCCTTGAAACTAGAGATCACTGTCCAATTACTTTCACTCTGCAAACATTTTCTTATTGGTAGCTTCAATAAGATGTCATCCTTCATCACAATATTTTCTATTTTGAATGTATCATCATAGAATTCCATTTTGGAAATTGTCTTGCAAATATCCTACAAATCATGTCATACTCTTGTAATCATAGTATCCATTTTCAATATATCCTGCAATCATTCCATTTTCAGCATATTCTTTGATCAATCAGTTTATTCTATAGTCGGGTTTTAACATACAATCAGTTTGTTTCTTTCTCAGTTTTCAGCATCCATAGCTAAGAGCTGGTTGAGCACAGGAGTCCATTCACCTTAGAATTTGATTTTGTTTTAAATTTTAATTTTAAGTTTAACTTTAGAATTAGATTTAAATAGTTTTAAATTTTGTTAATTTAGATTTAAATTCAAATTAGATTTAGATTTTAATTAGAGTCTAACTGTAGATTTGAATTAGAGTTTAATTTTAGATTAGATTTTATTTTTAAATTAGATTTTAATTCAGGATTTCAATTAGTTTTTAGGGTAGATTTAATTATATTTTTCTAACTTTAATTTAGATTTAATTTTAGTATTAAAATTAGATTTAAATTAGTCTAGATTTTGATTAATTAGATTAATGTCTTTTTATGTTTTAGTTTCAAAATACATTTCACCATCTCATTCATTTATCCCACATTCTTCCCAAGTTCTGGATCTTTCCCATAATAAAATCTATAAATGCAGGCTTCCACCTCACATTTGAGGGGATACAAATTTCAATATTATTTTGATCACATCTGATTCTGCAGAGCTTCTTGTGCTTTTGCTTGTAAAATCTGAGAGAAAATGCAATATATTGTGGAAGAGGATACCAATGGAGTGAATTCCTTGTGAATGCATATGGGTTTTTCAAAGTCTATTTTTTTTATTGCATATATTTTCATTTTAGAGAAACTTCATTGATGTCATGTTGAAAGGCTGATTTAGGTTCATAGATTTAATCATTTAGCTCTTTCAGTTTTTCAGTACACACATAATGGTGAACTCGACGTGAACATACATTAATTGGTTTTATTTTGTAGTCTTTTGAATGATAATAAGGAATATCTTCTATTTCTCATATCATCTGGCTCTAATATACGTGTTGTTTTGTCATTTTCAATTGGTCTTATCTCCGAGGTTTTTAATCAACATTCATTTTGAGAAAATACTAAGGTGAATTGGTGCAAATGGTATACTTGATATTTTATTTGTATGGCCATTGAATCGATTAGTCTCATTAGCATTTTCCTTCCTTACCATTGCAAAATAAGTGAATTTCTCTCTATGAAGGTGCATGAAATCAGTGTACTCCCTATTGCCTTCATCAATCTTATGTAACTGTAGAGTGGATAGTTAGTCACAATACCTAATCCATGAGGCAAAAAGTCTCATCCCCACATTTTTATCTCCATGGTTTTCCTTCTCTATACATTTTTGCGGAACATTGCTTCACATTTTGTGTAAGAAGCCTCTCAATCTTTCTTGTTTCCAAATAAAGGTTCCAACGTAAAATATTTATACTGATTAACACTATAGCTCAATAAAGAAGCTTAATTTTTGGATTTCATTGTAACCAAAATACTCACGCTTAGTCTGCACCATGATTCACTTTGTCACACCTTTTCAAGGGAAACATTTTTTCAAAACGATTTGCATGGTATGTTTTCAAAATGCACAAGATCATGTTTATTGAATGAGTTATCCATTACAACTGTACCCACAATTTCAACTACCAAAAATTCTATATCATCAAGTTTCTTATATGAGCTTTCACTTTCTCAAATTTGGTAGATGTGTTTTCGTTTTCTAATCAAATTTATCACTTCATAGAAATCTCAATATGCATGGCCCTTCTTGGTTGGTAAATCATTTGTTGATCTTAGTCAAAATATGAGTATGCATGACTATTCTTAGGATAATCCATAGTCCTTTGCCTTAATTAAATATAAATAAATTATATTTTAAGTCCTATTGCTTACATGATTTGGCCTTAGGTCGCTTCCTTGAAACAAGAGATCACTTTCCAATTACTTTCACTCTGCAAACATTTTCTTATTGGTAGCTTCAATAAGATGTCATCCTTCATCACAATATTTTCTATTTTGAATGTATCATCGTAGAATTCCATTTTGGAAAGTGTCTTGCAAATATCTTGCAAATCATGTCATATTCCTACAATCACAATATCCATTTTCAATATATCTTGCAATCGTTCCATTTTAAGAATATTGTTTGATCGATCAATTTATTCTGCAGTCGGGTTTTAGCATACAATCAGTTTGTTTCTTTCTCAGTTTTCAACATCCATAGCTAAGAGTTGGTTGAGCACAAGAGTCCATTCACCTTAGAATTTGATTTTGTTTTAAATTTTAATTTTAAGTTTAACTTTAGAATTAGATTTAAATAGTTTAAAATTTTGTTAATTTAGATTTAAATTCAAATTAGACTTAGATTTTAATTAGAGTCTAACAGTAGACTTGAATTAGAGTTTAATTTTAGATTAGATTTTATTTTTAAATTAGATTTTAATTTAGGATTTGAATTAGTTTTTAGGGTAGATTTAATTAGATTTGTCTAACTTTAATTTAGATTTAATTTTAGTATTAAAATTAGATTAAGTTTTAGATTTAAATTAGTCTAGATTTTGATTAATTAGATTAATGTCTTTTTATGTATTAGTTTCAAAATGCATTTCACCATCTCATTCATTTATTCCACATTCTTCCCAAGATTTAGATCTTTCCCATAGTAAAATCTATAAATGCATGCTTCATCCTCACATTTTAGGGGATACAAATTTCAATCTTATTCTGATCACATCTGATTCTACAAAGATTCTTGTGCTTTTGCTTGTAAAATCTAAGATAAAATGCAAGATATTGTGGAAGAGGATAACAATGGAGTGAATTCCTTGTGAATGCATATGGTTTTTCATAGTCTAGTTTTTGTTATTGCATATGTTTTCATTTTAGAGAAACTTCATTGCTGTCATGTTGAAAGGCTGATTTAGGTTTATAGATTTAATCATTTAGCTCTTTCATTTTTTTAGTATGCACATAATGGTGAACCCGACATGAACAAACATGAATTGATTTTATTTTGTAGCCTCATTCGCATTTTCCTTCCTTACCATTGCAAAATTAGTGATTTTCTCTTTAGGAAGGTGCATGAAATCAGCGTACTCCCTACTGCCTTCATCAATCTTGTGTAGCTGTAGAGTGGAAACTTAGTCACAATACCTAATCCACGAGGTGAAAAGTCTCATCCCCACGTTTTTCTCTCCATGTTTTTCATTCTCTGTACATTTTTGCGAAACATTGCTTCACATTTTGTGTAAGAAGCCTCTCAATCTTTCTTGTTTCCAAATAAAGGTTCTAGCCTAAAATATTTATACTAATTAACACTATAGCTCAAGAAAGAAGCTTAATTTTTGGATTTCATTGCAACCAAAATACTAGCGCTTATTCCGTGATTCACTTTGTCGCGCCTTTTCAAGGTAAACATTTTTTCAAAACAATTTGCTTGGTTTGTTTTCAGAATGCACAAGATCATGTTTATTGAATGAGTTATCCATTACAACTGTACCCACGATGTCAGCTGCCACAAATTCTATATCATCAAGTTTCTTATATGAGCTTTCACTTTCTCAAAATTGGTTGATGTGTTTTCTTTTTCTTATCGAATTTGTCACTTTTTAGAAATCTCAATATGCACGGTCCTTCTTGGTTGGTAAATCGCTTGTTGTTCTTAGTCAAAATCTGAGTATGCATGACTGTTCTTAGGAGAATCCATAGTCCTTTGCCTTAATTAAATATAAATAAATGCTACTTTCAGTCCTATTGCTTACATGATTTGGCCTTAGCTCACTTCCTTGAAACCAAAGATCACTATCCAGTTACTTTCACTCTACAAACATTTTCTTATTGGAAGCTTCAATAAGATGCCATCCTTCATCACAATATTTTCTATTTTGAATGTATCATCATAGAATTCCATTTTGGAAAGTGTCTTGCAAATATCTTGCAAATCACATCATATTCCTACAATCACAATATCCATTTTCAGTATATCCTGCAATCGTTCCATTTTCAACATATTCTTTGATCGATCAATTTATTTTGTAGTTGGGTTTTAGCATACAATCAGTTTTTTCTTTCTCAATTTTCAGCATCCATAGTTGAGAGTTGGTTGAGCGCAGGAGTCCATTCACCATAGAATTTGATTTTGTTTTAAATTTTAATTTTAAGTTTAACTTTAGAATTAGATTTAAATAGTTTTAAATTTTATTAATTTAGATTTAAATTCAAATTTGATTTAGATTTTAATTAGAGTCTAACAGTAGATTTGAATTAGAGTTTAATTTTAGATTAGATTTTAATTCAGGATTTGAATTAGTTTTTAGGGTAGATTTAATTAGATTTGTCTAACTTTAATTTAGATTTAATTTTAGTATTAAAATTAGATTAAGTTTTAGATTTAAATTAGTCTAGACTTCGATTAATTAGATTAATGTCTTTTTATTTTTTAGTTTCATTTAGATTTTAGGCCTAATTTAGTTTACCTTCTTGTAGGTTCATTTGACAGAGACTTGAAATCAAAACATACGCTTGTTGAAGAAAGGAGGCATGAAATAACTAATGAGATTTTGATGCAGGACGTTCATTGAAGACTTGATTTTGAAATTGAATGTTTGCATAGCTTAGAACACATTTCATTTGGTGTTTAAAAAGAACAACTATCTTTTTCACATAGAATTAACTAGGGGGTAATAAAATTATATTTTTTGTGCTTGAAAGATGGTAGGTATTATGCTCTCACCCTGTGCAAACTCGGTGATCAGAAAGCCAGACCCATTTTTTTTATGTTTTCCCCTTAGAGGGCCTGCCTTAGTGGGAAAAAGTACTCACCCTAAGGGAATGACCCAAATTGGTAATAGGCTAAAGCCAAGCCTTTCTAGCCACTATAAATAAATGTGCGTCTTGATTAAAGTCAGTTAGCAACGAGTGTGGATGTGTTATGCAGACAAGTGATTCCCTCAGTATTCGTGTGATACATTAAAACTTGTAGAACGTAACCTGTATGTTGTGCCTCTAGCACACATGCCCCATTCGGAATAGGGACCCTCACTTTTTTGCCTATGTCGGGTCGTTTTCACTTTGCCTCATTTTGCGTGCCCCTATTTTGAGTTCTAAGTGATTGAGGAGCCTTTGAAGAATCACCTCAACTCAATCACATTTTGCCCCTCCCCCCAGATTTTCTAAGTCCTAAAGTTTAAACTAACGTCCTTGGGCTGGTGCGGGTCCGCCCCTGCGGGCTGTCGTATGCAGAATTTCCTCATGTCTTTTCCATTCTGGACGGTGGATGCCTGGCGTCCTCCCACCCCATGGGACCCACACCCCTGTTGGATCATTTTCATTGGTGGTCATTCTGGACAGCCATCTGCCCACCAGACTCTGCCATCCCTAACACTACCTGAGATGATCGTTCAACTACCCGTCGACCGTCGTACGAGCATTTATCGAGGGCATTAAATGTTGAATTTCACTATATATACCCAGGTCGACCTGTCATTTTTGCCAAAATTCTTTTGCATAGAGGAGTCAGACCACAACCATTGTTGTTATCATGCCTGTAGCTCGCATCCGCCGAATAGTGCATCTTCTGCAAGGAGTTCATTGGGGTTCTACGCGGGATCATCAGGTATGTCCACCATTTTCTGCATCATCCTTTCTTCTCTGAAACTTCCTGAATGATTAAGTGTTTTTTCAAATAAAACGTCAAACCTAGGTAAAAGGTTGCCCTCTTAGTAGAATCCACCAATTGAAATCACTCAGAAAACTTTGAAACCAAGATTGAATCCCCTTCGGAACTTGGTGGCCCCACCACTTTTCTTGTGTGCGTCAAGCACGACTCTCGAGCCTGTTCCATCTCCTTGGCCTTTCCTTAATGCAACTACATTTTTGAAATCGGTTGCTGACCTCGTTGGGTCCACCTTCGTGGGGTGACCTCCCCTCTCGATCATCTGAACTTACAAAATTCATGTCAAAATGGGTCGACCGTCAATCCTCTCGGGTTTGCCAATCTGGACCTCAACGGACATTCTGCTCTTTGAAGTATGTCATTCCTAACGACCATCTTATTGCACCATTCCAATTATCACAACTTCACCAAATGGTTAAAAAAATGTAAACCTCAATTTCTCATAAGCTAAACGACACATCCTTTGGCTCCATCGGGTTTGATTGTGAGGGTGTTTGTCCTCTCATTTCCCTTTTAGATCCGCTATTTCAAACGGTCTCTCGAACCCGCCTTTACCTTGATCGATTCCCGTGCCGCCCTTCGTTGTTCGTAAGGCAATGCAAAATCAACCAATGAAGAATCGTCTTCCACCTCCCATGGGCCTACCGACATGGACCTCCATCTATCCTCGGTTGTTTCCCCCTCGCTGTTCCAAATGACCATCTAGCACCATCCTCCCAACTATCAGATCCCACTACTAAAAATTTCGCTGAAGGTTAAACTTGTACAAAGCGGTTGTCCTGAGTTTTGTGGGTGAGGTCTTGCGGACTTCCATCCATGGAATTCCATCTCTCCTTCGCTGTTCTAAATGTCCTTCATCCCTCGTCTCCCCACGCTACAGAACCTGATGTTCTGTTCGTCGCCAACCTAAAAGAAAATCAAATGAAGCTAAAGGGGAAATTAACGGCCATGACCCTCCACGGGCCCAACGTTGCGGGACTCCGTATGTGGGTCATCGTTCCCCTTTTCCCATTCCAAACAACCAACTCCTTGCATCCCTCCACGTCCTCTAGCCTGCATGCTCCACCATCGTTCGCCCCTACGGATCCCGCAATGTGAAACTCTATTTGTGGGATGTCGTTCTTCTAGTGTCATTTTAATAGTAGACACTAAAACAACTGTCGACCCAGGGAAGTCCGCACACCAAGGCCTAACTTGCCCAATTTCCTTCAAATGAAAGGTGAAGGTAGTATTTAAAGGGATCTTTGTGTATGAATTATCTGATCTAACGTTGTTTTGCAAGATGAATTGGCTAGCATTCCTTGTACCTCATGATTGTATCATTTACTACTCCCTTGGTTGCAAGATATATGGAGCTGGTTGTTGGATCCTCGGGGGCGGCCATGAAGAAGGATAAAGGGAAGGTCATAAAAGCTCCTTGGGGAAAAGAAGGCAATGACCAAATGATGTACAAGTTCTAGGGAGAGCCCCTTAACTCTAAGGCCCTAACAAAATAGAAAGATATTTAAGACACTAACTTGGGGCACATAGACATCAATGAGTTCAAAAAAAGGGTTAGGATCAATCCCAAGACAAAGAACACCTGAAAAATCAGAGGCAATGGATTGGCTAAGGTTGTAGGATTCCTGCCAGCCCTTATTGCTCTTGAACTTGTAATGGCATGCAGGGAGGCTTACTAGGAGGACACTAGAACCATCGTGGATAGGGACGGAAACATATTGGCTGACTGGTCCACCAAATCCATTGGACATACCTTCCACATCCCTACCTTCAGAAAAATGGAAAAAACCTCCATGGAGTATGGAAAATAGATGTGGGATGAAGATCCCCTCAGGTGCAAAAAATTGATTAACCAACATTGGTTGAAGGACAAGAGGGGCGGTGCTAATAAGGTCCCCCAAGAATTATACCGAAGTGACTTCTTTGAAGATTACCATGACTTGGTAACTCTTCTAAGCAGGGTATGGGCCTCCCAACCTCTACTTTCTTTCAGGAATGGATGTTTTATTTCATTGAGGAAATCATCTGGGGCGATACATATTTCTATTGGGAAGGAATTATTAGAGACTGCCTGCATGAGCAGTTTATGGTCGTAAATAATACATCAAAGTTTTATATGACATCATATCTTGTGTATCTACTTGCTGAACATGCCTAGTATAGGGGTATACTTACAGCACCAAGCCCAGATCCTTGAACAAAGCTAAAAGTATATGACAAGTACCCTTAGCTTCAGTATAAAAATTTCAAAAGGGAATATTCCAGGGTCAATGACGCCTTCATAGGCCATCTCATTAGATTGCTTGGGGGTGATCCTGAAAGGCAGATTTCACATAGTGCCAGTGCCTTCATCCGTTAGTTTGGATTCCTGTTTATACAATTTATGAAATTCACTTACATCCAAACCGAGGGATTCTCAGATAAACCATATAAGCTGCCCTGGTATCCAAATGACCAGGTAATATTACTCGAATTCTCTAGGAAGCTGCAATGATCACACACCCTTCTGAGCGATAAGCATCGAGCAGGAGTTCCCTATCCCCTTACCTTCAGACAAGGACAATATGAGCTCCATACTTTTCAATGTGCAGAAAAATCTAACAAGGAGCTAAATGAGTATAATCTGAAATTTTATACTGCTCGACCACCGATGGACCCATATGGCAAGTTAAGAAAGATGGTGGGAGTAGAGTATGCCCACCTACATGATGTCGAGGACTTCTGGGTGAACTGGAAGGATGACAAGGAGGTGCGTATGTGGCAATATATGAGCATGACGAACTACTTCGTCAAAATGGTTAAGCTGTTTCCTTTCCTAGAGCAAGTGGTGGAAGAAGAAAGCATAGTGATAGACCCAAGGTATAATACCATTGCCAACTTTCCATTACTAGCAATAGATTAGAACAAAGAAGAGGTCAATGACCTCAGTATTATCACCAAGCCTATTGAGGCGAGGACCAAGCAATGGATTGATGGGAAATTTTCCCAATTGAAGTAGTAGGGAATAGAGCTTACGTTTGTAGAGCCCAAGCATCCACATAAGGGTGAAGCCGACAGTGCCACTATTGATGAAAGCTCGACAAGAGAAACTTCAAAATATTCCACAATCACAAGATCAAAGAAGAGAAATGAGGCAGTTGAAGATCAACACAAAGTGAAGGGGTCTCCGGTGAAGACTGCAGAAATTGGAGCTTCGAAGAGGCCAAAGAAGTCAGGCGGTTTTGCGAGAATTCCCACTATACAGGAAGACCCTCTACATGAGGGAGAAGAGAAACCGAATTCCCCACCTATTACATCTGTTGCCATAGCCTTAGCTTATGTTGTTACCACCTCACTTATCCCACAAGTAGCGATTGCCACCTCTCCACTCATAGTGGACATTTTCGCCCACCTTGCCTCCACCTCTCCTGTGGCACAAGTTATAACTGTGGAATCCTCTTCAACCAATACCTCCATTCTTTCCTCATCATCCATGTCTCCATCATTATCTCTTTCAACCACCACTGCAACAACCGCAATGCCTTCTCTCACCCTTCTAGAGTCTTTTACCAGGCACATGCAAAATATTCCATCATAACTCTTTGGAATGTTCGCAAACCCCACGGTGCAAGTTGCCATTGCCCATGTTATAAATGGTCTCCCAATTCCTTCTCCTCCTACTGATCCACCCTCAATGGAGGCTACCATGAAAATTTTTGAGGAGTTGGAGAGACAATAGAGGGAAGCAACCAAAAATTTGGAGGAGGAGGTGGATAATTATCATGAGCATCCCTTATTTGAGCATCCAGTAATTGGCGAGATTATCTATGAATCCTTCGAGTCAGATGATGAGGATTCAAATGCAAAGATTATTGAAGAGACCTTTGATCCTGATCTTGAAGAGGAGTTGGCTCAGCAGCTCAAATAAATTGAAGACAAAGAGGTTGAAAGACATCCTATCATTGAAGAAAGGGTTACTGACACAAAGATGGAGTACACTAAGTCTCCAACAGGGGAGCATGATCAAAGCCCCAAACCTGATGAAGAGGTGTCTCTTCTTGATGAATGGGAATGAGAGGAGAAATAAAAAATAAGATTGAAGGAGAGACATAAACAAGAGAAGATCAAGGGTTAGAATATCATGAGGAACATGAATATGAAGAAGAAGAAGAAGATAGCCCCTAGAGGCATGAGGCTTCCAAATCCCCAAGAAAGGTGACAGTAGTTGTACACAATTTAGACAAAGAAGAGGGGGAGAGGCTAGACCAAGACACTTTGTGCAATAAAACATCACAAATGCAAAAAGCCCATGAGGAAGAGGGGGGTCATGAATCCCATAAAAGAGAAACTCAGGTGCCGAATGGCTCAAGAAGCAGCTAGAAAAGAAAACCTGAGCTCCAATAGAAGCTAAGGAAAGATTAGAGGCCATTCTAGCTCAAGCTTAGATTAGTACCAAGAAAAAGAAGGAGCCAAATTTCAAATCCTAGCTGAATATGGATGCCTCAGGGTCAAGGACCGTTCAAATTGCCACTCCAGTAGTGGGTGAGAAGGGGGTCAGTTATAACATCTCTACCATTGACCTAGGGATAGCCACGAGGGAGTAAAAGATCAATCATCTCCAGGGATATGTTGCCACCATCATGCACCAAATGAACAAGGAAAAGACCACCAAAGATGAGTTGAAGGCACATGTTGTTGATTTTATGGAATACATCCAGCAGTGGTCCTCAATTGATGAGCTCCCCACCACATCATCGACTCCTCCATTGTTGCTATCGGTAGAGCATATTAATAAGCTAGAGAAAATAAAGAGCTAGACCAAGGCCATAGAGGAGTGGTTCCAATGGGTCCTTTCCAATGGTAACATGTGTATCGTGCGTTTTGTTAGGGAAGAAAATAAATTTATGGATGTGCAAAAATACCTCGAAGACCTAAGAAAAACCTTCCTTGATTTCCCTCATCCTAAGATTGAGGCAATCCTCACGCTGCCTGGGAAGATAGTAAAGAAAGAGCTCGCGATGGCTGAGAAAGATCTCTAGTTCATGGAGAATTTGAAATTAGGCGTGGAGCATAGGAAATAAATACTACAACAAGTGCTCCTTGAAGTGGAGCGAGATCTTGACTAAGTGAATGAGATCAGGACAACATGTGATGATTACCTCAAACTAATGACAAGGTTCGAGATGCCATCCGTAGAGATAGATCCAGAAAAGGTAAGGCCTCATTTTCACAAGAAAATGGAAGACAAAACCATAGGCAAACTCACTGCAGACTTTATGATTTTTTCTGCTCGTACCATCGCCCAGTTAGAGAAGGTTCTATAGGATGCATCCAAGTGTGACGGAGATTTGGAAACGCTCACTCGCCGGTCCAAGAAGCTAAATTTTCAGGTGCTCCAATCTGATATCTTGGAGTAGGATAAGCTTCATCCCTTGGTTGGAAAATTCATGGAGTATGCCACACTACAAAAGGAAGTTGGGATGCCTATTATACATGATAAATTCCTCACTAAGTAGTTACAGCCAGAAGAGAAAAACAACAATCTGCTAATGGACAAAAGAGTTACAGTGCTGCCACAAAGGACAAAATAGGCTAACTGACAAAATGTAATTTTAAATTGTAAAATATTTGGGGGTAGGTGAAACCCTAGTGTAAAATGAATCTTGGCCATAAATTTTCCTCTTTGAAAACTATAAATAGGGGTCTCCTCCTCTCATTTTAAGAGAGTTGAGTTGTTGCAAAGACATGCTACAGAAATATTAATAGAAGTTCATTGGCTTTTCGTGGACTCTTGAGTTTCTATTGCATGCTACATGGTTCACCTCCCATAATTAGTTGATTTAGAAAGATTTACTTTGTTGTTTCAGTTATTTTAGTTTTCTTTGATAGAGTAGTTGATGTTGTTCAATGATTGTGTAATATTATGTTGTGTTTATGCCTTTCTTGTCCATAATTTTGGTTATTTATTGATGGTAAATAGCTATGTAAAGTTAGTCTGGGCATAAACTAAAAACTGCTCCAAAATTTTCTCTTTTGTTCATGCATGTTTATGGTGAATGAATGGTTGAATATTTGTAGTCCTTAGAAGCTTGCACAAATTCCATGATACTATGAGTTAATCTAGTTAAGTGAAATTATTTTGCAAGGAAGTTGTCAATAGTAGAACCCTCCATGATCATTGTTCATTGCTAGTTTTAGATCCGGGAAACTCTCCTCTTCCCTGCCCTTTTTTCCTTTTTTTTTAATAGTGAGCTATGCTAAGGTTAATTTCACATTGTAAAGCCAAATCTAAAGCTGAAATAGGAGTTCAAAACTGTTGTTTGAACTAGATTAATCATGCAAGTAGCTTCCCATCTCAAACAAGTACCTAAGTTGAACCAATTCTCTTCTAGCCTAACTTTTGTAATTCTACCATGTGATTACCAGTAAAATCACATTTAAAACATTAAGATATTCCATGCATGTCATGACCTGACACCCGAGAGAACTTGGGGTAATTTTCAACAACTTGTTGTTGGATATTTCCTTTCAAGAGAGGTGATGCACCTATGCATTACCTGTGTTGAGAAAGTGCTAAAAAACACATCAACAAAACTAGCACTAGAAGGAGGGCCTCTTTGGAGCTAAGCTTGATCGAATTGGGTTCTTTTCCTTAGAAATATTTTATAGAATACTAAGGTCTACACCAAAAAAAGGGGAATTTCAAGAGCTACCATCCCCTACCTGAGCTAAGAGAGCTAAGAAAGGGGAAGCACCCACCTCTAGTGCATCTGACCAGCCCATCTCGGCTCCATCGTCATCTTCTCCTTCCACCCATTCACCTCCACCTTCCCCTTCGTCCTTGGTAATGCATTCTCTCACTCATCTGCTTCAAATAGCCTTCCAAGTTGCCGCTTACCACAAACTAGATGTTTCCTTCCAACACAACCCACCCCCATTTCTGGTTGTTTTCTCATCGACTGTTGCCCCTCTTCTGTAGCCTCAAGTCAAGTTGGCGCAACCACCTCCACTGCCACCACCCATGGCATGGTTAGGCAATAATCTATCTCCTTTGGCCTTCAACCTTTAGCATGATATGCCTAAGAACTCGAAGAGATTTTACACGAAGTTCAACCCTCGGGACCCACAGATGATAGCAAAGGAACACATTAAGATCTTCCAAATAGCCTTGAAGAACATGCAGATCATACATGAGGACGTTACTTGCTAGCTCTTTCCCTACTCCTTAGGGGAAGAGACATTTTATTGGTACGTCCACTTGCCGGCAGGGTCAATCAACACGTGGGACCTTCTAAAGGATGCTTTCTTGGAGAATTTCAAGATCCCAATTAGACGTTTAGAATTGTACCAGAAGTTCATGTCTATCTAGAGGGAGATAGATGAGCTGATCAACTCCTTCAATCACCGGTTTCACTAGGCATATACCAGGTTACAACCCCTGTATAAAATCAATGAGGCCGCTACCTTTCTTGTTTATTATGCAACATTGGACAACCTCACTGCAACATTAGTGAAAAGGATGTGACCACCTTCCAGATTAGTGGATGCCTACTTAGAGATCATCATAGCCAACACTAACTTGGGGAAAAATATTTTTAGCCTGCTTCTCACACAAATTCAAGGTCTTACTCAAGCTCTCCAGCATCAGGCACCCCTCTTGAATCCAGTGCCACATCTGCCCATAGTGCCCCACGCAAGGCATGCTATGAACCAAGCACCCTTAGTACCTCATTATTTATAGCCCCAAAAAAAACAAGTTCATTCGCAGCCATCCCAAATGTCGGTGTACCTTCAATATTTCAAGTTCCCACCTACACACCAAAATCAACCAGTAGCACAATCGGCGTTTCTTCAAAATTCAGCCTCATAGGCAAATAACGCACAAAAGAACTAGATTGACAAGCTAACATAAATGATTAAGAAAATGTCTACGAACATGACTCATTTAAGAAACCAAAAGAATTAGTTGTAGGCCTCGTAGAGAAGCATCCAGGCCAACCTCAATCAGGACAGCCGTGACAACCATGATGGTTATTACAATCTTGATGCTAGTACATCTTTTGGACAAAATTATGAAAGAGGTCAGAATTCAGGACAAAAATTTGATAGAAGCCCTTCATAGATGTAGAATTGGACGTGGAACATAAGGCCAAAAAATGGCGGTGTCCTACATCCTTGGACTAGCCTAGCAACAACGACAAGACTACAAGTGGGGTATACCTAGCTAAGGCTGCCTTGTTCGACTGGTGCCGCATCCATAAAACAAGTTGACATTTTGAATTGGATTGTCCAAAATTCCAAATGGTTGCTGAAATTTTTTAGATTTAGGTTCAAAATGTCATAGATAGCTTAGGTTACAAGGACATTGTCCCTTTTCAACCATATGACTCATCAGTGCTGGTGGTCAATCAGGCTCCTTTCCCAAAGGCTGATAGCAACATGCTAGAAAAAGAAAGCATTGTCACTAGCGATGACAAGGCAGAAGAGGTAAGTACCCAAATTCCTTTGGCTAAGATTTTCAATTCAGTAGACAATGGTCCAATAGATGAAGATTTGAGAGAAGATGAAGTCCAAATGTTCCACCAAAGGACTTTCCCTTATGATCTAAGGAATAGGGAAGCAGGTGGTCACGCTGGTGGTCCTTTCACTACCTCCACCCTGCCAAACAACTTCAACACCCCTCCCAATCCAAATGCTAGTAACAACCTAGGCTATCCCCATGTACCTACGCAGTACTTTAATAAGAACAAACAACAAAAACAAAATCAAAATCAGCCCACTAGCTCCTCCCAAAAGACCACTTATGATGCCGAAATTGAGCAAATGGGAGAATATGTTACAGGGGAATTTAAGAAGTTCAAGTTAAGTGTGTTGGACTTTGAATTGATTAAGGTCCCAACCGTTAGGAACACCTTCTTTAGAATGATCAATGGGACCCCTTCATCCAGGTTAGCCCAAGAAGAACCCACTAAGAGAGTCTCCTTTGAGGACTCACAAAGTGAGTCAGTTGTCCGATAGGTTTTCAGCAAGAAAGTGGACCTACCTTTGGATCAGCAAAAAAAAATAACTCACTAAGGAACCCGAATAGGCACAATCCCAGAACAAGGGAAATGATAAGAATAAAGGCCAGGTAGCCTAAGTGGATGTCTCCAAAGGAATGTTTCAAGTGAAATTTGAAACCCCTCCCTTCCTGACCACTATCAGAATATTTGAAAAAAATCTTCATAATTGTCTGCTCGACTCAGGAGCTTCCACCAATGTCATGCCGTTGAGCATGTGTAAGGCTTTGGGGATAGTTTCAACTCCTTCCCAGTGCAAGGTGACACAACTTGATAAGACTGAGATCAGTATAGTCGGTGAGATCAATAAAATACCCATGTATATTGTTGTTGATCCAAGAATACAACAAACCATTGACATCCAAGTAGCTGATATCCCCAACACCTATGAAATTATCTTAGGAAAGTATTTCACAAGAGCATTGAATGGCTATTCTACCATGGACTATTCCTAACTATGGCTGCCCTGGAAAGGAATTGCAAATCAGATCTGTATTGATCGGGAGCCACACATGAACTTCATGATTATGGAATACAACAACACGAATGAGGTGTTGTTTTCTGAAACAAAATTAGGGAATTACTACCCTATATCATATTTAGATGAAAAAGAAGGTTACGAAGAAGGGCAACCAAGGAGGTCCTTCTTGTATTTTGTAGTCCACCTGTTAGCTTGGCCCACACTCCTCAAAGTACATAAATGATGATCGAGTTAGATGACGAGGATTTATTCAAGGATGGCAGCCTTGGATTGCTAGATAGCTTCCAAGACTTCATGGAGAAATGTGTTCAAGATCAACTCAGTTTGAGGAAAAGAATGAATTTTCAAGAACTCCTACTGCCTAGTTGGTGCAGGGTACACAATGCTGCCCATTCACAATTTGAATGATGCTTGTGCCAAAATGTAATTGAGCACATTAAAGGACAGGTAACTCCTAAGGAGAAGGCTCAGTTGGTACTGCCAGATCAAAGCCATGTCGAATATATGCCACCTCCTAAGGTTGTTGTCATAAGGCTACAACCAGAAGCATAAATCAAGTCTATTGATTCTGGGGTCAAGGACTTTTCCAAGTTCGAGACTTTGCACTTTGATGGGTTGAAGTCCAAGCAAGGGGCAGGAGCTGGCTTCAATTTGATCAGCCCCATGAGTAAGTCATATTTTACTACTTATAGACTTCAGTTTTATTGCATGAATAATGTAACAAAATATGAGGCGTTGGTCCTTAGCCTCCTAATGGCTTTAAAGAAGAAGGTCAAAATATTGCGAGTCTTTGGGGACTCAGAGTTAGTCGTGAAATAAGTAAGGAAGCTTTATTCTTGCTATGACCGAAAAATAACTAACTACAGACATAGGGTATGGGATATGCTAGAAATTTTGGATGCATTTAATATTCAGTTGATCCCACGCTCTCAAAATAATACTACTAATGCCTTAGCCCAAGTAGGTAGTACCTTGTAGCCCCTATCATTGTCTGGTCTCAAGAGATTTACTGTTGAACTCACCTCCATTCCATCTATGTTGGACAATGTAGAAAATTTCAAAGTGTTTAACGATGACAAGCATATCCTGGATTTCATCACCAACTTTGATGTGTTTGCTACCCAAATAATTGATGAGACTAAGCCTAAAGAGGCTGAACTAGATATATAGGGAGTCATCAACCTCAAGACCAACACTATTCCAAGAGGAATGGTCCAACTTGAATGGATATTTGTCTTGGATCAGATCCGAGGTCAGGATCAGTAGGCAAAGAAGGACTCCATCAGCAACTAGTGTGACACTCATAACCTCAGAACAACCAAGGATGGAAAGAATGTGTTTATTGGCAAGGTGTGCACACCAGAGGAAAAGAGAGGCATTGTGGATGCTTTACGGAAGTACCATGACATCATTGCTTAGAGCTACGAGGATCTAAAAACATATGACACATCAATCATCACACACATCATCCCTCTTAGACGAGATGTGAGGCGATTTTGACAGCGACAACATCACGTCAATGCTTTGTTGGAGCCAATCATTTACAAGGAGGTTCAAAAGTTCTTGTCTACCAGGATTATATTTCTTGTTAGACACTCTAGATGGATGGCCAATCTGGTTCTGGTCAGGAAAAAGAACAGTGAAATCAAGTTGTTTGTTGATTTTCGCAATCTAAATAGAGCTTCAGAAAAGGATAACTAACTTGTGCCTTCATTGGATGAGGTACTGCAGATAGTTAATGGTTCCTAGATGATGTCCTTCCTAGATAGGTACTCCGGATACAATCAAGTCATGGTGTAGTACGAAGACCGACACAAGACAACATTCACCATCAAGTGGGGCACCTTTTCCTATAGATGAATTCCATTTGGGCTCATCAACGTTGGTGCTAACTTTCAATGTGCAATGGACATTCCTTTCAAAGATTTGATTGGAAGGTGTATAATCATCTACATGGATTATTTGACTATATTCTCAAAACAACGAAGCGACCATGTTGTTGATCTATGCAAAGTTTTTTAGAGGTGTCGATAATTTAGGGTCTCCCTCAATCCAAAAAAATGCATCTTCGGCGTCATTGAAGGAAATTTTCTTGGACATGTCCTCTCGAAGAAAGGAATCTCCATCAACCTCGAGCATATCCAGGCCATAATGAAGATCCAGCTGCTAGGCAGCAAGAAGGAGCTGAAATATTTCTTTGAAAAGATAAAGTTTGTCAGAAAATTTAAAATAGGCTTTTTTGAAATCGTCAAGCCACTTAATGCCATGTTGATGCAAGACACCAAGATTGAGTGGAATTTAGAAGAAAAGAAAGCCTTTCAAGAGATCAACAAATAAATTTTTGATCCACCCGTGTTGGTCAGTCCAAATTATTTGAAGTCTTTCTACATTTATTCATTTGCTTCAGATCACTCATGCGCCAACATACTGACCGAGAAGGATGATGACGAAAATGAGTGCCCTATTGCCTTCATGAGTGCCCCCTTGAAGGACGCTGAGTTGAGATATCATAATGTAGAAATGCAAGCATATTCTCTTCTCCGTGGAGTCAAAAATCTTAGGCATTACATGTTGAGAAATAAGGTGTTTTACATTGTGCCCGACCTAGGAGTAAAGAGTTTTCTCATACAAAACAAGTTGGGAGAACAAAGATATAAATGGGTGATTCTACTGCAAGAATATGATATGGAAATCCAACCAATTAAATTGGTTAGAGGACAGGCACTCACTCGAACAATAGCTAAAGCAGCGGTTGAGGCAGGACCTAAACTTATGGTACAACAATATCAGATTGAAGACGTTTCCTTAGGGGAATGGTATGACAACATAGTTTACTATTTTTTGAATCAAAAGTGTCCACCCCACTTGCAGGGAGTCCAAAAAATTTCCCTTATATTGAAGAGCAGTAGTTACATGCTGTAGGGATCCATACTGTACAAAAAAAATCATGAGGGTATCTATCTGAGATGCCTTGGCAAAGAAGAAGTGGATTAGGTTTGGAGGGAGTTTCATGACAAGTTTGGTAATGGTCATGGTTCTAATCCTTCCACCGCACATCAAATCTTGAGGGCAAGGTACTATTGGCCCATAGTCTTCAAGGCTACCCATAATCATTGATGCACATGTCATCTTTTCCAGACCGCGACAACCAAAGAAAGGAATGTTACTATCTTGTCGCAACTAGTCTTGGAGGTAAGGTTGTTCATGCAATGGGGTATTGAATTCATTGGTTTGATAAGCCCACCATATTATGTGGGTCATAGGTACATTCTTACCACCTCTATTTATTGTACTAGATGGATAGAAGCTATGCAATGTAGGCAATGTACCACAGAGGTAGTCACTGATTTTCTTGAAAGTTTTATTTTAAATCATTTTGGTTGCATATATGCATTAGTATGTGATAATGGCTCAGCCTTTTCCTCGCTTAAATTTGCTAGTTGGGCCTTTGATTATGGAGTTTCCCTCAAGTTCTCATCCAATTACTATCCCCAAGGCAATGGCCTTGCTAAATCCAGCAACAAGAACTTGATCACGGTAATTAAAAATCTGCTTGATAGGAATCCCAAGGACTGGCATACTCAGCTCCATTTTTCCCTTTGGGTAGATCACACACGCCACAAGGCTGCCCATGGTAACTCCCTGTACCACCTCTATTAGTGTAATTAATTAATTATTACACTAGCATAAGTTAACTTAGGTTTTAATTAATCATATTAGTCCTAAGTTGCATTTAATCATTTCATAAAGTTGTTGAGATAAGATTCCCTTCTAGAAGATGAGTTGTCTTTTCTAGAACTTATCTTCATCTTGCTATCATTCCCTAGGTAGTTGGTTAGGGTTTCTTATTGTCACATGAAGTGTGATTTGAACACTTGGCAACATCCTTTTCATTCTAGGTTTAGCACTTGCCTATATAATCAAACATATGTACTCTTTGTAATTATCCATCTATCAATCAATCAATACTTTCTTTGTGGTTGAATATTTCTTCAAACCCTTGTTTGTTTTCTCCATCCATTCTCTTCCTTGTGACAGGTATCCATTTGCATGTAGGTGATCTTAGAGTCTGAAGTTGGTTTTGACAACTTCTACATGGTATTAGAGCTTTTTTGCTACATGTCTATTCTTGTTTAAAGAGTTTGGAGCTATTTGGAGCTAAAGGGTTTGTTGCATGCCATTTTTTATTGGAGTCATCATCATATTTGCTTCAAAAATCTAGTTTTCACTCATTTGCAGGAAAAACGATTTTTAGGTTTTGTAGCCAGTGTCAAAATCTGAACTGAGTATCTTTTAGATTTTGCATATCTTGCATAGATTTGGAGAAAATCACTGTTGAAAAAGCGGCACGTGTCATTTTTCTCCTGGCTGAAGGTTTAAAAAAAATCAATTTTTCATTTTCTAGTTGTTGGATCAAAAAATGGTTTCTGGGTTTTATTTCTAGCATCAAAATATTTCTGGGTTTTTATTTTTGTCTACAAACAGTGAGTAGATTTTCCAGAAATCAAGTGAGAAATAAACATTTTTTGCTAGAAATTTTTTTTCCTGCAAGCTAAATTCAGGTTTTGAAAAATTCATAACTTTTGGCCACGATGTCCGTTTTTGGAAAATGAGATATTGATGGAAAGCTTGTTTCAAGCACTTCATAGTGGTATAGACCATGTTTTCAGATTTGGTCATCTACACAAATCTGAAGTTATTTTTCATCATGGAGACAGATGTGAACATTGGTTTGTGCATGCACTCTTTTTAATTTTCTGTTTATGCATATTTAGGCATTCTCTCCTTTTGCAATCATTGGGTATTGTAATAAATGAACTGATATAAAGTTCCATCAGGGGGGTTTCTTGCATAATAATCTAATTAGAGTGTGCATGCACTTTGATAGTCATTATGTTTTGATGACAACACACATGAGTTGTAATCTGGTTTCTTAGTTTTCTTTTGGTCACTTTTTTGTCTTAGTTTGACACATATCAAATTCATTTCGGATCCATCTTAGTTTGAAGACCACTAAAGTTATGGTTAATGTTCCCGAGTCTTTATGGTACTTGTTCTCATGGAAAAATTTTAGTCTCAGTTTGACATCAACATCGAGATTCACGGCTTCCAGATTCTATCATCATCTTTTCATCTACTATTGCTTTATGGATTTCATAGTTGTTTCAGTTTGGTGTTTTCGAGTGTTCCATGGCATCGGGTCTGCTGTTGTATTATTATGATTCTGATATGGTTTCTTGTAGACAAAAGTATCTTTCTTTGCTTGCCGGATTGCGGTTCTAGTGTTACTCCATAGTGTTCTTCTAGTGCTTCTTTGCTACAGTCATCTCATTGTAGGGGGGTTGTCCCACTGGGTTTTCCTTCTCTACTTCATTATTGCATTTGTACATGGGTACCTGATCAGGTCTTGTTGTCGGGACCCATTCATGCTTTCTTGTATTCATCTTAGTTTTAGGTGCATGCTTATCTAGTCTCGCTAAGTTGCACTTATGGGGGGGTGTTAGTGTAATTAATTAATTATTACACTAGCATAAGTTAACTTAGGTTTTAATTAATCATATTAGTCATAAGTTGCATTTAATCATTTAATAAAGTTGTTGAGATAAGATTCCCTTCTAGAAGATGAGTTGTCTTTTCTAGAACTTATCTCCATCTTGCTATCATTCCCTAGGTATTTGGTTAGGGTTTCTTATTGTCACATGAAGTGTGATTTGAACACTTGGCAACATCCTTTTCATTCTAGGTTTAGCACTTGCCTATATAATCAGACATATGTACTCTTTGTAATTATCCATCTATCAATCAATCAATACTTTATTTGTGGTTGAATATTTCTTCAAGCCCTTGTTTGTTTTCTCCATCCATTCTCTTCCTTGTGACAGGTATCCATTTGCATGCAGGTGATCTTGGAGTCTGAAGTTGGTTTTGACAACTTCTACAACCTCATCTATGGCCTAGAATCTATATTCCCAATCAACTTGAAAAATCCCCACCCTCTATTTCATCAATGACTTTTATGAAGAAGGGGATCAAAGAGAAGCTCGTCTGGCTAAGCTATTACATTTAGAAGAACTGTGTGATCATGTGATAGAAAATTTTGTCAAACATCAGGGTATTGTCCAAAGATGTTTTGATTGTTGAGCCAATGGGCGGGCCTTTAGAATTTATGATTTGGTCCTATACTGGGACAAGGCCCATGAAAAGAAAGGGGGACATCCCAAATTTGACAAGCTTTGGTTTGGCCCCTTTCAGGTTTTTGAAATTATTGGAAACAGGGCTTTCTACCTAAAGAATTTAACTGGTGAAGATGTTTTGTTTCTTGTCAATAGGTAGCACCTAAAGAATTAATTCCAAGCCTGAGCTTTCTTAGAGTTGTTCTTGTAAATATTTGTACATAGGTAAGGATAGGTTTCCTTGCTTTGTTGTTCTGCTTTTATTTTCTTTTGCCTTTTTTTCGGTTGTTTTTTCTTTGATGAGGGTGTCTCTTCATTTCTATTGCAGTGGTCGTGCTTGGTTCAACGAATGGTTCATTTTGATGCCCGCCCTTGTTTGTTCTCTTGATAAGTTTTCATTCCTAACTATCAATTTTTGGATGCCTCTGGGAGCCGATTTCCTCCTTTGAACTTTGGACTAAACTAGGGTTGCATCCTTGTTTGAATAATTTATGTTTATCATGGATCATACACAAAGCACACTTTAAGTGTTTCTGAAGAGTTATGTGGTAATTACTAGGAGGGTTGGACACGTGAAAAATCTCAAGTCTGCTCCAGTGACCACTATGATTTCCAAACCCATAGTGAGCTTCAATGCTTACACAGTTGAGCCAAAATAAAAGAAAGAATTGCGAAAAAAACATGAGAAGAAAAAGAAAAAGAAAAGTCAAAATTATGCAACCATATGGGTGTGCAAATATCTCTATCGAGGCTATGGACACCTAGATGGCAATAGAGCTATGTTCATGGAGTCACAATGAAAACTTCGTCTGGGCTATGTATGTCTAGTTGGTAATGGAGCAATGTCCAGGTTACTTTTGGGGTTGGACAATTTATGTAGCTTGCCTTGACCCGATCAGTGGTCTCTTGCACAACCTCTAAGGAAAGGAAATGAACTCATCATGCACACACTTCCATGATTACACTGTAATGTGATTCAACCTAGGCTCCCATCCTCAACCTATCTCTTAGTTCACCCTTGGAAACTGGCCTTTGGTCTGCAAAACCAGAGATTTTGGGTCTCGATTGAATGTTTATCATTAGAACTCTAGGAGCGTTCTCCTAGTGAAGTCGCCATTTGTTGTGCCTCTAGCACACACACCCCATTCGGAATGGGGACCCTCTTTTTTTCACCTATGTTGGCTCATTTTCACTTCACCTCATTGTGTGCCCCTATTTTGAGTTCTAAGTGATTGAGGAGGCTTTGAAGAATCACCTCAAGTCAATCACATTTTTCCCCTCCCCCCAAATTTTCTAAGTCCTAAAGTTTAAACTGACATCCTTGGGTTGGTACAAGTCCGCACCTGCGGGACACCATATGCGAAATTCCCTTGTGTCTTTTCCATTCTAGACAACGGACACCTAGCGTCCACCCACCCCACGGGACCCGCACACCTGTTGGCTCCTTTTCATCGGTAGTTGTTCTGGATGATAATCATGCAACAACCATCCACCCACCAAGACTCCACCATCCCTAACACCGCCTAAGATGATCATTCAACCACCCATCGACTGCTCTACGATCATTTAATATAGGTATTAAATGCTGAAATTCCCTATATATACCTAGCTCAACCTATCATTTTCACCAAAATTCTTTGCAGAGAGGATTCAGACCACAACCATCACCGTCGTCATTCCTGCAGCTCGCATCTATTGAATAGTTCATCTTCCGTGAGGATTTCATCGGTGTTCTATGTGGGATCATCAGGTATGTCCACCATTCTCAATGTCGTCCTTTCTTCTCTTAATCTTCCTGAATGATTAAAGTTTTTTTCAAATAAAACATCAAATCTAGGTAAAAGTTTGTCCTCTCAGTAAAACCCACCAATTGAAATCACTCAGAAAACAATGAAACCAAGATTGAATCCCCTTCAGAACTTGGCAGCTTCACCATTGTTCTTGTGTGTGAAAAGCACGACTGTCGGGCTTGCTCCATCCCCTTGGCCTTTCCTTTACGAGACTATATTTTTGAAATCGGTCGCCGACCTCGTTGGATCCACCTTCATGGGGTGACCTCCCCTCTCGGTCGTTTAAACTTACAAAATTCATGTGAAAATGGGTCGACAATCAACCCTCGCAAGTCCGCCAATGCGGACCTCCATAGACATTCTACTATTTGAAGCATGTCATTCCTAATGGCCATCTTATTGCGTCATTCAGATTATCAGAACCTAACCAAACGGTTAAACAAATACAAACCTCAATTTCTGATAAGCTAAATGAAACATCCATTCACTCATTGCCCTTTCAGGTCCACCATTTCAAATGGCCTCTTAGATTCGCCTTTCCGTTGATCGGATCTTGCGCCTCCCCTCGCCAACTATTAAGGTATTGCAAAATCAACCAATGAAGAATTGGTTGTTGCCTCCCTCAGGCCTACCAATGTTGACCTTCGTCTATCCTTGGTTATTTCCCCCTCATCGTTCCAAATGGTAGCTTGGCACCATCCTCCTGACTATCGGATCCCCCTACTAAAAATTTCGTTGAAGGTGAAACTTGTACAAAGTAGTTGTCCTAGGTTTTGCGAGTGAGGTATTGTGGACTTCCATCCATGGAACTTTGTCTCTCCTTTTCTGTTCCAAATGGCCTTCAACCCTCATCTCCCCACATTGCGGAACCCGATGTTCCATTCGTTGCCAACCGAAAAGCAAATCAAATGAAGCTAAAGGGGAAATAGACGGGCATGAACCTCCACTAGCCCGACACCGCAGGACTCTCTGTCTATGGGTCACTGCGCCCCTTTTTTCATTTTGAACATCCAACTCCTTGCATCCCCTCGCGTGCTCCATCGTCCTTCACCCCTGTGGATCCCGCAATGCAGAACTCCGTTCGCCGGATGTCATCTTGCCAGTTCCGTTTTAATGAAAGACACTGAAACAACTTCCGGCCTAAGGAAGTCTGCACCCCAGAACCTGCCTTGCCCAATTTCCTCCGAATGAAAGAGGAAGGTGATATTTAAAGGGATCTTTATGTATGAATAATCTGATCTAACATTTTTTTGTAGGATGTTGGCTAGCATTCCTTATACCTCATGATTGTATCATTTACTACTCCCTTGGTTGCCAGATATATGGAACCAGTTGTTGGATCCTCGGGGGTGGCCACAAAGAAGGATAAAGGGAAGAAGGTCACAAAAGCTCCTCGGCGTGAAGAAGACAAAGACAGAATGAAGTACAAGTTCCAGGGAGAGCCCCTTAACTCTAAGGTCCTAATAGAATGGAAAGATATTTAAGACACTAACTTGGGGCACATAGACATCGATGAGTTCAAACAAAGGGATAGGATCAATCCCAAGACAGAGAATGCCTGAAAAATTAGAGGCAGTGGATTGGCTAAGGCTGTAGGATTCCCACCAGCCCTTATTGCTCCCAAACTTGTAATTTCATGCAGGGAGATATACCAGGAGGAGACTAGAACCATCGTGGATAGGGATAAAAACATATTGGCTAACTTGTCCACCAAATCCAAAAATGACGTATAATTAGTTTATTACTATGGTATACGACCTTAATTTATAATTGATGTATATTGAAGATTAATAATGAAATAAGTACAATATACATAAAAACCAAATGTAAAATGTATTCTAATTAATCTATATGACCATCTTATAATTACCTCTCACTTTCCTCAATCTACCTTACCGCATCAGCTACTACCCTTCAAACTTGTTAATGGAGTTGGGATCCCAAATGCAATCTACATGGATCTTTGCTGCAAACGTAGGAAGATATTCAATAATGTACACCATGGTCTGGTATACCATAGAACCCTCAGGATGTGCTCTTTGTCTAACCAAAGCCTTCAAAAATTTCAAGTGTCTCTCAACCATCCGCATTGACCTTGTGTGTATAGGTCCACACAATTCAATCTTTTCAACTTGGTGTATGAGGTAGTGTTCTTGTGTATTGAAAAATGTTGAAGGTAGACACTTTTCCATTTCACACATTAGACGAGGAATTTTTCTCTTCCAATAATTTATATCTTCTTTATGGATTCCTTTAGATGACAACCATCTACAATTGATTCAAGGCACAAATATATTAACGAGATTTAACAAAAATATACAATATATTACATAACAAGTAAAACAAATAAAAATTATAAGATATATACAATGAATTGAACAAATATCGCTACTTACCTCATGTATTTTCCAAGATCATATATAACTTGCTTGAAATTGTTTTTGAAGTTGTCTGAGAGAGATAGAGGTAGAACATATTGCAACAATTATAAAATGATCTTTTCATTATTTTTCCAAAAGTAGTAAACATAATGCACTGAAAGGTACATGTAGTATACAAATACATATATAATATACTAGAATAATTACCTTAATGAAGGTATGCCAATCATGCATTTTCATCCCTAACCCAAATTCACCTTTCTTGGTTATGATATTGTTTATGTTCGCAAAAAATCTTGTGGGAAATCATTTTTTTTCATATGACTTATTTTTATAGCATTGCTTTGTTGCTCTATTAATAACCAAGGAAGGGAACTTATATTAATTTGGTCTCCATCGCTATTTAATTGAATAAAAAATTTCATTGCATGATTGGCTTCCTGAATGTCACTACAAATTTTGACAATTTTTTCTTTATCATGCCTTCCATCCAGTATTTTCCATAACGTTTCTGTTATATTCTTTCTGATATCCATTGTATCAAAACAATGCACAATTTGTAGCTGCTCATAGTAGGGAAACCTACTAAATTATCTGGGATAAATTTTTAGTCCTTGTGGAAGCTGACCATTAATGCCTTGATGACCTTCATGAAGCATATAGGTTAAAAAAATTAACAACAACAATCATTGTTAATTATAGCATGAGTAAACACATATTTCAGACACTAACTTGGGGCACATAGACATCGATGAGTTCAAACAAAGGGTTAGGATCAATCCCAAGAGAGAGAACACCCAAAAAATCAGAGGCAGTGGATTGGCTAAGGCTGCAAGATTCCCACCAGCCCTTATTGCTCCAAAACTTGTAATGTCATGTAGGGAGATATACCAGGAGGAGACTAGAACCATCATGGATAGGGACGAAAATATATTGGCTGACTTGTCCACCAAATCCATTGGACATACCTTCCACATCCCTACCTTCAGCAAAATGGAAAAAACCTCCATGGAGTATGGAAAACAAATGTGGGATGAAGATGGAGGACACTAAGTCTCCAACGGAGGAGCATGATCAAAGCCCCAAACCTAATGAAGAGGTGTCTCTTCTTGATGAACGGGAATGAGAGTAGAAAGAAGAAAGTAAGCCTGAAGGAGAGATAGAAAAAAGAGAAGACCAAGGTTTAGAACATCATGAGGAGCTTGAACATGAAGAAGAAGAAGAAGAAGATAGCCCCAAGAAAGGTGACAGTAGTTGTACACAATTCAAATGAAGAAGAGGGGGAGAGGCTAGAGAAAGACACTTTGTGCGATAAAACATTGCAAATGCAGCAAGCCCATGATGAAGAGGGGGGTCATGAATCCCCTAAAAGAGAAAATTAGGTGCCCAAATGGCTTGACAAGCAGCTAGAAACAAAAACCCCAACTCCAACGGACCCTAAGGCAAGATTGGAGGCCATCCTAGATTGAGCTCATATTAGTACCAAGAAAAAGAAGAGGCCAAAGGTTAGATCCCAGTTGACTATGGATGCCTCAGGAACAAGGACCATGCAAATTTCCACCCCAATATTGGGTGAGGAGGGGTCAGTTATAACATCTCTACCATTGACCTAGGGACAACCACGAGGGATAAAAATATCAATCATCTCTAGGAATCCGTTGCCACCACCGTGCACCAAATGAATAAGGAAAAGACCACCAAAGATGAGTTGAAGGCACAGGTGGCTGATTTAATGGCATACATCCAGCAGTGGTCCTCAACTGATGAGCTCCCCACCACATCATCAACTCCTTCATTGTTGCTATTGGTGGAGCATATTAATAAGCTAGAGAAAAGAAAGAGTTGGACCAAGGCCATAGAGGACTTGTTCTAGCGGGTCCTTTACAACGCTAACATGGGTATCAGACGTGTTGTTAGGGTAGAAAATAAATTTATGGATGTGCAAAAATACCTCGAAGAGCTAAGAAAAACCTACATTGACTTCCCAGAAATATACAGGATCATGCATCCTAAGATTGAGGCAATCCTCAACTGCCCAAGAAGATAGTAAAGAAAGAGCTCACGATGGCTGAGAAAGATCTTTGGCTCATGGAGAATTGGAAATTAGGCCTAAAGCACAAGAAAGAAATACTACAACAAGTGCTCCTTTAAGTGGAGCGAGATCTTGACTGGGTGAAGGAGATTATGACAGCATGTGATGATTACCTCAAACTAATAATAGGGTTTGAGATGCCATCCGTAGAGATAGGTCTAGAAAATTTAAGGCCTCATTTTCATAAGAAAATGGAAGACGGAACCACGAGCAAACTCACCACAGAATTTATGAGTTTTTCTACTCGCACCATCACCTAGTTAGAGCAGGTTCTACAAGATGCAGCCAAGTGTGACGGAGATTGGGAAACACTCACTCATCGGTTCAAGAAGTTGAATTTTTAGGTGCTCCAATCTAATATCTTGGAGTGGGATAAGCTTCATCCCTTGGTTGGAAAATTCATGGAGTATGCCACACTAAAAAAGGAAGTTGAGATGCCTATTATAGATGATGAATTCCTCACTAAGTAGTTCTAGCCAGAAGATAAAAACAACAATCTGCTAATGGATAAAAGAGCTATAGTGCTACCACAAAGGACAAAATAGGCTAGATGACAAAATGTAATTTTAAATTTTAAAATATTTGGGGGTAGGTGAAACCCTAGTGTAAAGTGAATCTTGGCCACACAATGAGATCAAATCTTGGACACACATTTTTCTTTCTGAAAACTATAAATAGGGGTCTCCTCCTCTCATTTTAAGAGAGTTGAGTTGTTGTAAAGACATGCTGCAAAAATATTAATAGAATTTCATTGGATTTTGGTGGAATCTTGAGTTTCTATTGCATGTTACATGGTTCATCTTCCATAGTTAGCTGATTTAGAAAGATTTACTTTGTTGTTTCAGTTATTTTAGTTTTCTTTGATAGGGTAGTTGATGATGTTAATTGATTGTGTAGTTGATGTTGTTAATTGATTGTGTATTATTTTGATGTGTTGATTCCTTTCTTGTCCATACTTTTGGCTATTTACTAATGGTAGATAGTTTTGTAAAGTTAGTCTAGGCATTAACTAAAAGCTGCTCCAAACTTCTATCTTTTGTTCATGCATTTTTATGGTGAATGAATGGTTGAATATTTGCAGTCCTTAGAAGCTTGCACAAATTCCATGATATTGTGAGTTAATCTGGTTAAGTGAAAAAAAAAATTAAGGAATTTTTCCATAGTAGAACCCTTCATGATCACTATTCATTGTTAGTTTGAGGTCAAGGACACTCTCCTCTTCCCTGCCCTATTTTCCTTTTTTTTCAATAGTGACCTTTGCTAAGGTTCATTGCACATTGTAAATCCAAATCTAAAGCTTAAATAGGAGTTCAAAACTAATGTTTGAACCTACAACAATCATGCAAGTAGCTTCCCATATCACAAAACTCCCTAAGTTGAACCAATTCTCTTCTAGCCTAAATTTTGTAAGTCTTCCCTGTGATTACTAGAAAAATCACATTTAAACCATTGAGATATTCCATGCATGTCATGACTTGACACCTGAGAGACCTTGGGGTAATTTTCAGCAACTTGTTGTTGGAGATTTCCTTTCAAGAGAGGTGATGCACCTACATATTACCTATGTTGAGAAAGTTCTAAAACACCCATCAACACTCTTTAGGTTGGGAGTCCTTATTAGATCTATTTTTTCCTCATGTATAACCATTTGAACGGATGCCCTTACTAGACACCACTTGTTTGTAGTTGTCAAAAGCCTTCTATTTGCTAGTGCAAGAGGTCGAACCTCTGAATCCATCACACATACTCACAGTTCTTATTAGAGATGAAGAGTTCATCATGTGAGATTCATGATAACTCGAAGCTTGGTTTACCTGAGGAGTGAGTGTCATGTTGGGGGAGCCAATGTGGCCAAGCTTCTAAGTCATCCACTAAGAATAAGATCAGCTGGAGGAATCCAAAAGTGAACCCAACAAATATTTTCCTTGCCAACCTCAAGATTTCTGCTTGTGTTGCTAAAATCAAACAACATTCACGATCGAAAACAAACTCAAAATTTTTTTTGTCTATGGTTTTTTTACATGTGTGTATTTAGAACATTGTCAAAACAAATTAAACATCACACCAAAAACTAATAACATTTAAGCTTTGACACAAACTAAGACAACATTTTCCAAACAAGTTATTTAGACCAAAGACTTGCTCATTTCATTCCTACCATTCCATCAAATTCATTTAGATTACTTTTACATCTTAGGGTGCATTCCTTTCATCACTTACAAAAATCTTAGGTTGCATATACCTTTTTGAAAATTTTGGAATAGGGAAACTTACCATATCGTTTCATAGGCCCATTGCTACAAAGAAAATTTATCATTGACCTTATCATTTTTCACACTAGTCCTTGTCATTTTGGTGTAACCTTTAAACTCATCGGTCTAGTTTAAGGCTCACCTTGTCAAATTTGTCACTTGTCATCCACTCTCCTTGGGTCATTGATAATTTTATTTGGAAATATTGGACTATCCTAGGCTGGCCAGTAACTCCTCCCTTAATTCTCACAAGAAATGTGCATAATTCATACCATATTCATCTCAACTACATATCATATTTTTCATAACATTTTGCATTAGCATCATTCCCCTTTTAGACTTGGTCATACTTTAGATTATAGTGACATTTTCATTACCCTCATTTAGGCATATCTTATTCCAAAAATATCAAAAACATAGTCTTAATCTCATATCATTTACATTCCCCATTTTGAGAAAATATTTTTATGGTTGAAACTAGATTAAAAAAGAAGCGTAAAGCCATGGATTTCTTTAATGATGATGAAGATATTTACAACTACACTACCATTCTAAATTTTGACAACACATCTAATGATCCTCATGACTATACCTTTGGAACACAAGA
This sequence comes from Sequoiadendron giganteum, assembly GCA_007115665.2. Lineage (NCBI taxonomy): Eukaryota > Viridiplantae > Streptophyta > Pinopsida > Cupressales > Cupressaceae > Sequoiadendron > Sequoiadendron giganteum. The sequence goes on along the minus strand of CM021106.1, from coordinate 328,874,058 downwards.
CAACAAAATTTTGGGACCTTCATCTCACAAGCAACCAAAGATAACAAACCTTTTTGAACAATTCCTCATTAGGGATAAAGATGGAAATGTATACATAGAAGAGGTAGAGGTTTCTGCTCAAAATCCTAAAGTTGCCTCTCTATTGGATGAAATTTTCATGCTATACCCTCAAAGATTTTTGGCTAAACTATTGCATGAAGGAGTCAAATGATCCCAAGGATTGGATGTCGATACCTTATGTGTTGCACCACCACCAAAGGACAACACACAAATAAGCCAAGGACAATCTTCACCAAAACCTATAGTTTCCATACCTATTGAAGAGACAAGCGAAAATACCATAACCACCAACACTTCATCTATCCTAGCAATATAATCTATGTCACAGTCCATAACAAAAACCACATCACAACAATTATTCATGACACAACCCTTGGGATGAACATTTACTTCCTTTGGGTCATCATCTCAGGCCATAGGGGCATCCACATCTAACATCCTTGGTAAACCTAAGCCAAGAAAGGTTCTAATCCAAGGATCTCAATCAAACACAAATGCCATGTCATAGGGTCCTCTTGTCAATACTAACACCTCACAAAGGAAAAATATGAACATTCCATCTAGCCAAAACATAAACACTTTGCATGGATATAACCCTTTTCAACAAGGACAAGGGACACAAGCATCAAACCCTCTCAACATATCATATGGATCCTCTTTTGGACATCAAAATCCACATAGAAAAATATAGTACAACATGACCACTTCACACATTCCAACATATACATCACATGTTCATACCTATGGACATGGTTAAAATCCACCCCACACGTGCCACATGTCATCTCAACATTATACAAACATGGCACTTCAACATAATGTCACCCAAAATCCCATAATAGATGCCTTGACTTCTCAAGTGGCTGCTTTACAAAAACAAGTGAAAGGAATGCAACTAACAAACAAGAAAAAATACACATTGCATGACTTACATCCATATCCATATGATCCTAGCATTTACATGCCACCATTCCCTCATGGGTACATCATACTTAACTTCACTAAATATAAGGGAAAGACAAATTCACTTGAACACATAAGGAAATTTACCATGGCATTTGTAGATGTGGCCTTTAAGCACACTTACTTGATGAGACTATTTCCTTGAAGTCTTGCCAGTCCTACACTTGAATGGTTTGCATTACTACCTAAAGGATCTATAAAATCATGTGATGACTTAGCCAAATCTTTTTTGGAAAACTATGCCTATAACATTAAGAACGATATCACAATAGCCACCCTATGCCACATGACACAAGACAAGGGTGAGACTTTCATCAACTTTTTCCAAAGATGGTGTAGCATGGCAAGTCGATGTCCTATTGAAATTCTTTAAAAACAAAAATTTGAAATGTTTGTCGAGAATATCATATCCAAATTAAAACATCCACTCCAAGTACATTGTTGTACAAACTTTTCAGACTTGGTGGAAAAAGGTATGACATTGGGAAAAGTCCTAATAGCCCATGGTGAACTCACATATGGCAACAAAAACACACACAACCAAAACACCTCTAACAACAAAAATAAGTTTTGTTCCCACAATAAGAATGTAACTGTGTCACCAAAAATTGTACACCTTTGAAGAAAAGGACAATTTTGTGCCCATTTTGGTCCTATTTCATCAATTTTCACCCTAAAATAATATTTATAGGCCCCTAAGGTTGTTAATTTTGACTTGGAGGCCTATTATACCCAAGGGATCATTCAACCCCTGACATGAAATGTCAAAACCAATCAAAAAGTATTGTTCCCACTTCAAAATTCCTTAGTGGGACTAGGTTACCCAAGTTGGCGCCCTAGTCCTTTTTGAGGATTTTGAAGTTTAAAACGGGAAAATAAATATTTTATCATGAATTTCTGATGGGTGTCGGTTTCTTAGGTCAAAATTCCCAAAAATTAGGTCTTTTTTCTTATATATACTTGTTTTTAGGTCATTTTTCCACTCTCTCTTAGTCATTTTTCACATCCAACTCCAAAAACCAAGTGCAAAACATCTTCCTCAAGAAGATCCATTTCTCACACATCAAAAGTTGAATCTTTTAGACAGAAAACTAGGGTTTTTTGCAGGTCTTCAAGCTCACTTCACATCCAAGATCACTCATTGAAAAAGGTTGGAGATAGATTCCTATGGAGATTCATGTATAAATTTAGGTTGAGGAGCTGCAACTAGCCACCAAATCATACCTAAAGACTATTTTAAAAGTGAATCCATCTTCTAATTTTAGCCCATTTGTAGATTTAAGTTTTACATCCCATTTGCATTCCTTGTTACATTCATTTACAATGGTGTAGGGTATCTAGGGTTAGAGTCTTGCATCATTTTAAATATTTTACATACATCTTATTCTAGCACAATAGAATAGGGTTTTTCTTTGTTTCAGGTTTTCCTAGTTCTAGACACACTTAGAGCTAGGGTTTATGCAGATTTTCTATTTCATTTCAGGTTTAAATACAAACTAGGGGTTTGACCAAGGCAAACCCCACATTAGAAACACAAACACTTTTTGTTTTGTAGGTTATTTTGCAAACTTGGAGTGGGATTCCCATGAAGAAGCAAAATACAGACCAAAGGCCTTTGTGTCCACTTTTAGTTTCTCAGAAAAGCAGAAAGGGACTAGGTCATCCATAATGGAGACCTAGTCCCACTGAAGCTTTTTTAACACTGAAAGTTGCAGATTCAGAGACCCAATTGATAGAAATGGCCTCCAGAGCAGATTCCCCAAAAAGGGACTAAGCTGCCCCACTTGGCGTAAGTGTCCCAGATGACTCAAAACCTTGATTTTCTAGATTTCCAATGACTTCCACAATCTCTACTTCAGCCCTCTTTGGTTTCCAGTTGCACTTACTTGATCTATTAGGTTAATTTTTTCATATTGCTTTCATTTCTATTGTATTACATCATGTGTTTTCTAGTAACATAAGTTCTATTAGTTTAGGTTAATTAGTTACATTTTCATAGCACATTTGAACACCTTTGCACACCCCACTTGCATATTCAATCCCAAGCATTGAATGAATCACAATATTTGGTGCCCCTAGTGGTAAAATAAAACCCTCTTCCTTCTAGGTGAAACCCTAGAAAGTTGTAGAGGATACATTCTTTTACCCCCACACAAAGCAATCAAATTTTGTGGTTCACTTTGGTGAACCTGCATTTCAACACATTATATACTTCTGATTTTAATTGCATTTGCATACTAGGAGCTCTTTCTTCAGCATTGCATTGAATGTTTCATTGTGACAAGCATCCTAGGGTTTTTCATCTTGCATTTTTGAAAAAGAATTATATTTGGCATTCATTTCCTTACATGATACAACAATTTGACATGTATCTTATACCTCTGCATGTTACCTTCCAGAAACTTGCATTTTTTATCAGAAAATACATTAAAAACTTATAAAAATTCAAACTAGGACTAAGTCACCAATCTAGGTGACCTAGTCCTAGTAGACATTTTGCATCAGTACTTTCTACATTTTCTTTCCAGATTTTGTACTTTTTGTTTCTATTTGTTAATGTTGAGTTTCAATCGTGTTCTTCTCTATTATATGATTATTCTTAGCTTAAAATGCCATTTATGAGTAGCATTAAAGCTTTACATATTTCATTTTCTACTTTAGTTCCTAGTTATTTCAAAGTCAATTCCATGAAACATACACCTGAAAATGTAAACAGCTCACATGATACAATGCACACACTTGTTCACTATAGGAATATTGTTTCATCTAAATCTTTCAATAGTGATTATTTTGATAAGTTAGATGAAGCTCTTCAAAGCTTCATCTCACTCACTTCATCCACTAAGGTTGGTGATGATATAGTTACAACTCCCCCACCCTTATCTTCCAAACCTTTTAGTTGTGATGATATGGGCATGTTAGATGGTGTCCTCCAAGATTTCATCTCCCCTACTTCATCCACTATGGTTTTTTGTGATGACCAAAATAACACAAAATATGTCAATGTCATCCAACCCCAATTCATTCTTTACCCACCTTGTCCTAAACCTCCAACCCCACCCCAACCTGATTTTACCCTTTACCCTCCTAAGAACAATATAGTAGTCCACACTCATTATACCCATAATAACCCACATCCCCAACAACCATCTCCCTCCACTTCCCTACCCTTACCCAACCCCATCTTACCTATGGCTCCTTGTTTCAACTCACAACTCAGGGAGTATGATTTAGTTGAACAACTTAAAAACACTCCTGCCAAAATATCCCTTTGGGATCTTCTTCAAAATTCCCCTAACTATCACTCCATGCTTCAAACAACCTTACAACATATAGTGGTCCCTCCTAGTATGAATACTAATTATGTGGCAGCTCTCCTAAATGACATGAACACAACTAATGTGGATATTACTTTCTATCAACATGAGCTACCACCATTAGAGCTACACCCAAAACATTAATCATTTATGATTATAGCCCAGTATGATTGGATAGGTATCAAAAAGACCCTTGTTGATAATGGATATGCCCTAAATGTGTGCAATGTGAGGCTTCTTGATAGGTTACATGTGGACCGATTACAAATCCAATCTGATTCCTTATCCATTAGAGGATTCAATAATGTTACAAAACAACCTCTTGGTGTCTTCACCTTACCCATTACTATTGGAATGGTTACGTTGCAGACTCCTATCCATGTCATTCCCTATGATCTTTCTTATAATCTCCTCTTGGGACAACCATGGATACATGAGATGCATGTGGTACCCTCGACCCTTCATCACAAAATGAAATATGTCTATAATAACAAAGTTTATCAAATTGACATCGATCCCAAACTTGAGAGTTTCTTGTAACTCAAAACAGGCACATCAAGTCCCCTCCATACCTTAATTCCTACCTCCAATATCGCCCCTCCTGAGAAGGACCAACCCGAAGATAAAACCAATTTTAATTTACTTGGTGACGATTGGGGCTCCTTAGAGTTTACTCCTTCCTTTATGGGTGACACAAATAGGATACTCAAAATGAAAAATCCATTGTCCTCTCTCCCCAACAAGAGGAGCACCCTTCTCACATATCTACCTCATCTCTTTTAGAAAATAATGCCACATATACAAAAAAAATTGATGAGATAGATTATCAACAACCCCCTAACCCACAGGAAATGGAAATACTTTATGGACGTGGCTATGATATTGTGAAACAATTGGGTTGCAATGGTAAAGGATGCGACAAGCATGAGCAAGGCATTTTTTTCCCCATTGAACCTGATACGCAAGGAACTAAGACCGGTCTAGGGTTTTCCTTTTCTAACGCTACAAAATCCAATCAATGACCCTCTCTCAACATCAATACTATATCATGCACATCAAGAACCACCCTTATGCTTAAGCACCTTGAATTTCTTGATGTGGATTCTCCCCTCTTCACCTATGTTCATGGCAATGACAATTTAAAATATTTGTTAAAGGTGCTTCGGATAAGACTTCTTGCTCCACGAGACATGCCTCTTGTGCTATGTTGAGTTTTGATTCTACCATTAGTACTATTAACAAACCTCACACCAACTTCAAACCATATAATCCTAAAGTTCCTAAGTGTAATGCACTCCCTTTAGGAGATATCCTTGACATACCAATGGATATCGATGACAATCATAAAATCAATAAAATTGGGAAGTGCCTAGATGACAAAGAACAAAAGGATCTTGCTACCTTGCTTCAGGATACCTTGCTTCATACCTTTCCTGAACTATTTTCTTGGAAATATTCAAATATGCCAGGAATAGATCCCCAGATAGTTACCCATAACATTGTCCTTGCTAAAAATGCTAAGCCCATTCGCCAAAAGATTCAAAAAATGAATCCTAAGGTAGCCTTGCATGTTAAAGGAAAACTTGAAAAACTCCTTGACACGGGTTTCATTTTCTCCATTGATTATTCTCCTTAGATTTCAAACATTTTCGTAGTGGCAAAACTCGATAATCGTGTTAGGATATGTACAGATTTTCGAGACCTGAATAAGGCCTCTTTAAAAGATGACTTTCCTCTTCCTAACATCAATATGATCATGGATTCCACTGCTGGACATGCTTTATTATCCTTTATGGATGGATTTTCAAGGTATAATCAAATCTTCATTAACCCACAAGATCAATACAATACAACTTTTACATCCGCTTGGGGCACATTTTGTTGGGTTATGATGCCCTTTGGTATAAAGAACAATGGTGCTACTTATCAACGAGAAATGGCCTTAATCTTCTATGATTACATCCACAAAATCTTAGAAGACTATTTTGATTACATTCTTGCTAAATCCTTAACTTTCCAAGATAATGTGAGTGTCCTCCGCAAAATTTTCGAGCATATGCATAAATATAACATGCGCTTAAATCCTAAAAAGTGTGTCTTTGGCATAGATAGTGGTAAAATTTTAGGGTTGATCATATCTTATAGAGGCATTGAGGTGGATAAAAAGAAAATTGATTCTATAATCAATATGCCACCTCCTCGTAATATTTCCCAATTATGTATGTTATAGGGACGGATACAAGCCATTCATCATTTTGTCACTTGCTTAGCCGATCATATGTTACCCTTTACTCACCTCCTTAAAAATGATGTCAATTTTGATTGGAATGATGATTGTAAATAGGCCTTTGAGATTTTGAAAGAATACCTCATAAATCCACCTATTTTATAGCCCGCTATTCCCAACCAACCTTTCATCCTTTATATTGTTGCTTCTGCCCATGTTCTCGGTGCCTTGTTGGCTCAATAGGATTCCAACGGTAAAGAGAATCCTATCTATTATATTAGTAGAATGCTCTTTGATTACGAGACTCGTTACTCCACAATTGAAAAAACATGTCTGTCTCTTCTATTCGCTACTAGTAAGTTACAACATTACTTACTCAATGTTGAAGTACACGTGATGGCAAAGTTTGATCCTTTACAATATCTTTTCACTAAAATAGATCTTTCAAGACGTCTTGCTAAATGGGTCATGTTGTTAATTGAGTTTGACCTTAAGTTTATTGCTCAAAAAGCAATCAAAGGTCAAGCCTTAATTGACAATTTAGCTGACGCTCCTTCACCATTAGCATTACCCACCAATGAATCTTTCCCTGATGATAGTGTGTTTACTATAGACCTTCCTACATGGGAATTTTACTTTGATGGATCCAAGTGTAGAACAAGTTTCGATGTTGGAGTTATCTTAATTCCACTTGTTGGTAAGCCTATTCCCTTATCCTGTCATCTCAATTTACTATGTATGAATAACTCAACTGAGTATAAAGCATTACTCGTTGGGTTACACGTTGCTCTTGTCATGAGGGTTACAAATATTAAGATATATGGTGATTCACAATTAGTCATTAAACAAATCAATGGTCTCTATCAAAATAAACATGATAAACTCTCACAATATAAGGATGTCGTTCTTAATCTATTACACCAGTTTGACTCCTTTACCATTGATAGCATCCCTCACAAAGACAATCACCATGCAGATGCAATGGCTAGTGTAGCCTCTCTTGTATCTCCTTTCGACCCTTCTGAACAAATCATCTTTACCATTCATCCTATTATGAAACCCTCCATCAGTGATCGACCTACTAATATCTCTCCCACTTTTCTCGATAATCCATGTGAATGGTATGATGTCATCTACAATTATCTAAATGATGGTACTATTCCTGAACCCACCACTAAAAATACCCGCCAGCGCCTAAAAAATTTAGCCACTAAGTATATCATCCATGCAAACACATTGTATTGAAGATCCTCTGATGGAATCCTTCTATGATGCCTCAAGGATGTTGAGACTCATATTGCCCTTGAACAAGCCCATTCTGGTACTTGTGGAGGATATTTTGGAGGAAAAACCTTAGTGAAAAAAATCCTTCGCATGGGATACTATTGGAAAAAAATAGTAAAAGATTACTATGTGTATGTTAAGCGATTTCATCAATGCTAGGAACATAGTCATTTGATCCATGCTCTTGCTTTGGATCTTCATTCCCAAATACCTATTTGGTCATTCTTTTTGTGGGGATTGGACCTAATTGGTAAAATCTCCCCACCTTCTTTTGTTGGACATACGTTCATCATCACTACTACTGATTATTTCACAAAATGGGTCGAAGCCATTCCCCTATAATCCACAACCACTGAGGTGATATGTCATTTATTATTGGAACACATTATCGCTCACTTTGGTCTCCCTTCCGCGTTAGTCTTGGATAATGGTACTCCCTTTAAGAAAAACGATGTGAAGAAGTTCCTTGAGACCTTCCATATTAAACATCGATTTTCCACACCTTACTACCCTTAGTCTAATGGTCAAGCCAAAAGTACTAATACAATCCTAGAGAAAATCCTTAGGAAGATTGTCAGTCAAAACCAAAAATATTGGCATACACAATTGCAATATGCACTATGAGCATATCGCACGAGTGTTCATTCTTCTATGGGAAATACCCCTTTTAACCTTGTTTATGGTACTGAGGCTATCCTCCCTTTAGAGTTAGAAATCCCCACATTGAGGATTGCTCTTCAAAGTCTCGTTGATAATGAAACTTATTTGAAATAATGTCTGCACCAACTTGAAATTCTTGATGAACAACGCATCAATGCTCTCGAGCATCTTCAAGCTTATGCTAAATAGTTGCAACGCAAACACGATGTTGGTGTCATTCCTCGAACCTTTACCAAAGGTGATTTGGTTTTATATGAAAACCAACACAACACCACTGCCGATTACATCGAAAAAGGTAAATTCTTTCCTAATTAGCTTGGCTCCTATGTGGTTGAGTCCAATTATAGATCCAGTGCTTATACGCTAACTGAGAACGATGGCACTCCCCTTCGAGATCCCATTAATGTCGTGCATTTGCATCGATATTATGTCTAATCGTCTTTTGAATGGTATGATTTATAAAGCAGTGTTGTTAAGGCTATTGGATTCTATCCTATAGGTTGTATCATTGCTTCATTCTTGACACATCATCATGTTTGTGTCTCGGACACTAAAGTGATTATTTAATTCATTTTTTTATAATTACTTTAGATTTTATACTATTCAACCTTTTCCCCTTTTGTGTGTTATGTTTCTTTAAAATCGTAAGTGAATAACATATTTAATCTTAATTTTTAATCTAACATAAATTCTAAATATGTTTTACTTCCATCACGTACATTCTCTTAAATCATGTTGCCATTAATTAAATACTAGATTATTTAATTAATCGCATTCTAATTTAACATCCACACAATTAAATTACATCATACAAAATACAAATGCATATATATACATATATCAAAAGTGTTTTATACATAACATCATAGTACACAGTGTCACTAAGGACTATGATTACCAGACCCCTCGGGATCTGGTACTCATGTTGCATTGGTAGTAGGGCGTCAGGAGACACTTGTGCATGATCGTGACCATGATTCAATGACTCTGAGTGCATACTCTAATCCTCCCATCCGCACGAGTACCAATCAATGCTCACCTGCTATTTGGTCCCTCTCTTCCCATACCTATGTCAACTCTCTCTCTAATCTTTGCACCTCTGTTGGAGGCCGTGATGGTTATGCTCGTGGTGCAGCTCACACCCAGTCAACCTACCTCCTCAGGCCCTCATAGGCTACCTGCAATCTCGTGAAGGGTCTCAGGGTCTCTGGCTCTCTCTCCATGATAGGCGGGGCCACGTATTTAGTAGCCATTTCCTCTTCATCGAAGGTCATTGGCACTATCTTTGTGGCTTCTTGATGTAGGAACTCTCGCCAACCCTCTGCAGGCCCTGCAAAATCAAACAAGAGTCTCATTAGTAACACATCATCATATAAATATATATGCATTAAATCATACATAAAATACATCTATCAAGATTAATTATCATCACCTATATCTCAAGTGGAAGGTGGAATGTCCACCTCATCCTGTGTAGGGGGCATAGAGGATGTGCTCGCCTCCCCTTGGTTATGAGTGTTGGCACCTATTACTACTACTCTCTAGGATCTAGTCCTATGAATAGGTGAGACCTCTCCCTACTGGTATTGTTCCTCGATTGTGGCACCATCATCCTCACTCAGGGGTGTCTCCTCTACTCTCTCCTCCTCCTCCTCCCCATCCTACTCCTCATCCTCACCCTCTCCCTCCCATCCATCATAATCTAGGTTTGCATCCTCATCATAATCTTCATCAATAATATCTATAAATATTTTTGCAGCCCTATACTATGTCTCCTCGGCCTTGTCCTCTCTCTCCCTCTCCTCCCCCTTATCTGGCATAGGCTTGACCTCTCCCACTAGCTCATCCACAGGGAACACTGGCTCTGGTCGCGAGGATCTCCACCACTCCTCATGATCCCATGTGGCCCTAACATCATCTGCATCATCAATCGGTGGTTGGTCATGATCTGAATATTCTGAATCACTCTCGATGACATCATCCAGTGTGAATCGTGCTATGTCTCATGGCCTTTGTGCACTCCAAATGGACCTCTTGAATAATGATCATGGATGTGGTGATATCTGTACTTGTCCAAACTACCTCATAACCTGATCATAGTAGAAAGGTTGCACTATGTGATCGTTTCATCCTACCAGGAACATGCTCATCTATGATCTCCTCAGTTGTTTGGTATAATCTGTCCATTGGAGAACAAGCTAGGATGGCCTCCACAAGATATCATCCTCATCTAGTTGATTGAATCTCACTCTCCAAAAGTGCAGATCACCGTACTACCACAATCATCATAATAGATACCCAAATTCTTGTGGATAGCCCACTGGTCGTGTACATTTGATGTGCTCTAAGCACCATAACTGTAAGAGTGTGCAGTGTATCATACTATCTAGCTCTCAGAAAACAAACTGACTGAGGTCATAGTACACATGTGCTAGAATGCATCAGCCCCAGGTGTATACCATCTGATGCTCTGCCATGCCCTGTACTAGATGTACCAGTCCACCCTCTAGATGCACTGCTCACCCATCCGATAAGAGGACCAACACCACTGTGAGCATCATAATACCTCTCACCACTAGTTCTCGTGAATAGAGTAACATCGCCAAATCTATATGTCCTGCTACTCTATCCTCATGAATGGGACGCTCGAGGCAGTATTGCATGTCTGCTCGCTGCTCTTGGAAGGATTGTCCCCTCTATAGCTGCATGCATTCCCCCCGAATAGGGACTCAAAGAATGCGATGGAAATCCTCTAATGTAATAGTCATCTCTCCTATGGGTAGGTGAAATGTGCATGTATCAGCATTCCACCTCTCACATAATTCCATCAACATAGCATCATGGTATCTCATCGGTGGCATAAGATAAGCCAAATAGATCCCCATTGCCTACAAATGCTTCATCTCCGTTGGTGATAGGTTTCGAGCCAAGTCTCTGAGGAAACTCAACTGTCTATTGCCTAAACGTTGTTGAGAATGCATGGATACCTATAGAAATTATCATAATATGTTATCTAAATCATCTAATTTCTTCAATTTTCATCTAATTCATCAAGCAAGTGTGCTAATGTAGTTCTAGTGTTCTTTTCCTATGGCCCTAACACTTTAGAACCCTTTTGGGACACTTTGTGAAGAAACGAGACACTTTGCAAAGAAAAGGGACACTTTGCAAAGAAAAGGGACACTTGCGAACAAAAGGGACACTTCACGATTTTTTTTCCAAGGTCCTAATATACTCTAAATAAGCATTAAATTCATCCTATCATTAAAAAATCACAAAGAAAAGGTTCTAGAATCAACTAACCTCATACTGGCGGTTGTCGCTCGTCACCTGATTGTGCAAAACGTCCAATCTCTCGAGGGTGAAATCACGTGTGCTCAGCATTCTTGAACTCTCTCCTCATCACTCTTCAACACTAAAAAAGGTAAATGAGAAAGTACGTGCATGTTTACTCTTTTTCATTTCTTCTTAACTATCTCACTTTTACACACATGTGCACATTTGTACCTTTTTACTTTGTTAACCTTTTTAGTGTGCTTTTTCATTAAAATCAGCATTTTGGGTGCTAGTGATCTCCATTTTTAATGTCATTTGTTGCATCATAATAATGTTTCCACACCCTACATCATCACTCACCTATTGCTATGATGCATGGTACCTGGAAATTTCCTCCAATATGCATGTCCTCATTTGATGTGGTTAGATGGCTACCTTGATTCCACCTTCGTAAAGCAAGCGAAATCAAGGGGGGCATACAACTACCCTCAAATTTGATCTTTAGGGATTAGATAAAAGGATTTCTAGGAATTCTAACGAATTTGTGTTGCAGGATGCGGTTTCTAACATTGTGGTTTTATAGATAACTACACTGGGGACTTCATTCTCTCGCCTTTTAATGAGTATCCTTTTATGAAAATGAAGGTGCATTATTTGTTTTAGAGTCCTTTAGCTTACATATGCACATAGATCCATATGGATGCTAAAGTGGGGGCTAAATGTGTTGCCAAAAATCATATATCTTTGAAGAAAAGGACAATTTTGTGCCCATTTTGGTCCTACTTTAGGTCCTAATTCATCAATTTTCACCCTAAAACAACATTTATAGGCTCCTAAGGTTGTTAATTTTGACTTGGAGGCCCATTATACCCAACGGATCATTCAATCCTTGACAAGCAATATCAAAACCAATCAAAAAGTATCGTTCCCACTTCAAAATTCCTTAGTGGGACTAGGTTGCACAAGTTGACGACCTAGTCCTTTTTGAAGATTTTTGAAGTTTAAAATAGGAAAATGAATATTTTATCATGAATTCTCGATGGGTGTCAACTTCTTAGGTCAAAATTCCTAAAAATTAGGTCTTTTTTCTTATATATACTTGTTTTTAGGTCATTTTGCAACTCTCTCTTAGTCATTTTTCACATCCAACTCCAAAAACCAAGTGCAAAACATCTTCCTCAAGAAGATCCATCCCTCACAAAACAAAAGTTGAATCTTTTAGACAACAAAATAGAGCTTTTTGCAATTCAAGCTCACTTCACATCCAAGATCACTCATTGACAAAGGTTGGAGATAGATTCCTATGGAGATTCATGGAGAAATCTAGGTTAAGGAGGTGCAACTAGCCACCAAATCATACCTAAAGACTATTTTCAAAGTGACTCCATCTTCTACTTTCAGCCCATTTACAAATTTAAGGTTTGCATCCCATTTTCATTCCTTGTTACATTCATTTGCAATGGTGTAGGGTTTCTAGGGTTAGAGTCTTGCATCATTTCAAATCTTTTACATACATCTTATTATAGCACAATAGAATAGGGTTTTGCTTCAAGTTTCAGGTTTTCCTAGTTCTAGACACACTTAGGGTTAGAGTTTATGCCAATTTTCTATTTCATTTCAAGTTTAAATACAAACTAGGGGTTTGACCAAGGCAAACCCCACATTAGAAACACAAACACTTTTTATTTTGTAGGTTGTTTTGCAAACTTGGAGCAAGATTCCCGTGAAGAAGTAGAATACAGACCAAAGGCCTCTGTGTCCACTTTCGGTTTCTCATAAAATCAAAAAGGGACTAGGCCACCCATAATGGTGACCTAGTCCCACTAAAGCTTTTTGACACTGAAAGTTGCAGATTCAGAGACCCAGTTGATAGAAATGGCCTTCGGAGCAAATTTCCTGAAAAGGGACTAGGTCGCCTCACTTGGCGTAAGTGTACCAAATGATTCAAAACCTTGATTTTCCATATTTCCAATGACTTCCACAATCTCTGCGTCAGCCCTCTTTGGTTTCCAGGTACAATTACTTGATCTGTTAGGTTAATTTTCTCATATTGCTTTCATTTCTATTGTATTACATCATGTTTTTTCCAGTAACATAAGTTCTATTAGTTTAGGTTAAGTAGTTACATTTTCATACCACATTTCAACACCTTTGCACATACCACTTGCATATTCAATCCGAAGCATTGAATGAATCACAAGATTTGGTGCCCTTGGTGGTAAAAGAAAACCCTCTTCCTTCTAGGTGAAACCCTAGAAATTTGTAGAGGACACATTCTTTTACCCCCACACAAAGCAATCAAATTTTGCGGTTTAGTAACAAACGATGGAGTCATAGATGCCAAAGTTGTGAATAGAACAGGTCTCACATTAACTCTCAAAGCATCCAAAATGCATAATAACACATCATATGTTTCCAATCAAGCAACTAATGCAATAAAAAACAATCAACAAAGGGGACCCCCAAGGCAACCAAGGAAATACACATAGAGACAATACACTCCTTTACCAAAACCAATTGAATTTTTCCTAAAGAAGGTACTACAATCAAATGTTATACAACTCCAAGAGCCTAAACCATACAACCCAAGACAATTCAAGCCCTCTTGGTGGGATTACAATTCCTTTGTGATTATCATTGTGTTAAAGGACATAAAACCTCATCTTGTTGTCAATTAAAAAAATCATCCAAGACCTGATAAAAAATGGCACTATAGAGGTCAAGGGACAACAACAAACTTCCAATAAAGACCATACGATTTTCAAGAATCCATTGCAAGACCATGGAAAAGCCTCTAGTTTGGGTCAAAAGATAGACAACCATACCAATTATATCAATGCCTCTTTCAACTATAAAATTATTAACCACCTCAGAGCTGCTGACGATCATGTTAACACAATCACCATTAAGAAACAGCCAAAAATTACCGTCACTACCCGCAAATCTAAGGTTACCATATTTGGTCCTCCTCCGAAGCAGGCACAATCCAAAGTCCAATATAACCTTCTTGACTAATTGGGAAAGACACCTGCATAGATTTCCATCCTTGAGCTTTTGCACATATCACCTGAACACAAAACTATCCTTGATAACGCTTTGTAGGAAACCTCCATCCCTACCAACCTGTATGTCAACCGATTTGAATTCATGGTTGGATACTTGTCCAACTCCCACCATGTCTCTTTTTTTGATAAATACTACTCTAATGCCAAGTCAAACCATAATGACCCATTACATGGTGAGTTCCTCATCAAACAATGCAAGGTCAGACGAGTCCTAGTAGATGGTGGAGCTGGACTAAACATTTGCACTCTAAAACTAATAAAGGCTTTGGGTCTTTCTGAAGCATGTGTAGATAAAAATAAGAGCATTGTCATCAAAGCCTATGATCAAAAAGAATATTCTTTTGAGGGCGTTATCACATTGCCTATCAAGATTGGACCTGCATTGCTACATACCACATTCCAAGTCTTAGATCTTGAACTACCATACGAACTAATCTTGGGCCAACCATGGATTCATGCCATGAAATCAGTCCCCTCCACATACCATCAATGTCTGAAGTTTCCTTACAGTGGCACCAAAATCATAATCATTGGCGATCCTAACCCCTTTCAGTATTGCACTAACTTGAGAGAGGTCTATAATCATCAAGTTCCTATAAACTATGAAGCTACAACATTTGCTCCATCCAATTATGTGGATCCATCCACTTTGTCTAAATAATTCACATCAACCATTCCATCTGCTGATCCAAAGATTTAGATCTAGGATATGGGATGTGGAGAATATCATATGGATAATTTATCAGAAAAAGATAATGCTAATGTCGCTAAGAAGGTTCATAATTCTAATGTTGATGTCAGGATAGCTATAAGAGGAACACAAAAAGATGGTTGTGATTGGATTGAAACCTTTTGGTACCCTGACAATACATCGTCCTTTCCATATTTTCTTCCACTCAAGCTTTTTCATTTCTATGACAACCCCTTGTTTGACCAAGACATCTATAATAAACCACTCTTTGATCATGATCCTATTGAGGATATCCAATCATCATCTTTCCATCCCACCTACCCAAGGCTAGGATATGTATCTCCTATTGTTGCATCTACTAAGTCACCTTGTCAAGTCATAAAGGATGTGCAAGATTCCTTTGACGTTAGTAATACTAAAAAGGATAGTTCCAAAGACTCCATTGATAGCATCGCTACTATCGTTCATCCACTAAATATTTGTGTCACTTTGCCTACTTCAGCTATCTCACTCATGTCTACTTACATCATAGACATGGATCAACAAGTTATATCTCAAGAAAATAATAAAGGAAAAGCTCCAATAAACAAGCTATCTTTAAAAGGAGATCAAAAATTAAAAGATAGAATGCAAAAAAGAGAAGATCAAGACAATTCCCTTAGCCAAAATAAAAAGCTATTGGACAAATCAAAAAAAAAAAAAGATCAAGAAAAGTAACCTATCCAAAATAAAAATCTATCAAACAAATGAAAATAAAAAGTTAAAAATGAAAATGAGCAAAATTTGATCCCTAGGTATGCCTCTCCATTAAAAATCATTGGGGGCATCTATCAAGGAAAAAAGCCAAACAAGGAGCTTGTGGATCCAAGGTCTCCATCCACGCCACTCTCACTCATACAATATATTCCATTCCAAACATCCATGCTCACATATCCATCATATCCCTCCAATGGAGATGTTTTTCAATGGACATTTGACAACAACCCTTCACGTACTCTAGCTCATTGGCTGCCCAAGCTCCTTTTCAGCTAAAGCCTGATGGCCCATGTAGTGTGCACATTAGAGATCCTACCATAGCCTCTTTCATTTTCCACATCTATCATCCTTCATACTTGCCACTCGTACTCCTCATCGTGTTCGAATCCTTTCATCTAGCATGGTCATCCACATAGAATCGAGGAATCTTCAAGGCAGTCTATGGATCTGACATTTATCAATTTTATACCTAGCTTCAGAGAGCTAGGAAAAAGTCCTTAAAAAATCAAAAAAATGAGAAAAATTCCTTAAAAAATGGTCACCCTGATGAAAACCTAGAAAACAAGCATCTTGGCGACACCAAAAAAAAAAAACTTCATCCAACAGTGAAAACCTGGTAGACAGGCACCCTGGATAAGTACCATGGTGAAAACCTGGCAAACAGGCGCCATGAGTAGTCAATCTTTGCCTCATCATATACTATCACTCTATCTGATCTTCTGCCATGATTCATACTAAGGTCTTTACTTTCCATCATCTCCCATTTAACATCCATTATCATGCCTTATCATCCTTATCAGGACTTCCAAATGGTTGACGTCTTGCGTCCTTCCCCTGCACCTTTCGTCCATGATAAACCTTGTCCCATCCGATTCCTATTGGTGTTTCTTATACTCAACTAGGGAAATATCCTTGACCTCCACTAGATTCATCATTTATCATTGGAAGTTGCTATACTAAAAAAACCATAAAATGTCTTGAAAAAAATCCATAAAAAACATAAAATGTCTTAAAAAAGCCAAAAAAATCATAAAATATCCTGAGAAAGGCCAAAAAAATCATAGAATGCCTTGAAAAAATCCCTAAAAATCATACCTGATACTTATGTCCATCATGGGAAGGATACATCAGGGTTTTGGTGAGACTGATTGGGTGATAAGCTATTGATACTCCAAGTTGATCAACTTGCTTGCTAATTGACCTAGGCTTGAGACTTTGACGATTAGGGTGTTCACTTTTGAACCTGCTAGACTTGCTTCTGACTGACCCACCAAAGAATGAAGGTGATGGTTTCTTTATTAGGAATGAGACAATCGCGGGTGAAAGCGAGATGAGGTGGATGCACCATTTTGGGTTTTTCAAATGTTTTGAGGTTGTTTTGATTTTTTGGATTTTCCATTTTTTTGGTATTTTCAAGATTTACGATGAAGAGACTAACTTAAAGACCTATCCTAGGGGTCTCAGGAGCTGATCCATAGATTAGCTTTTCCTACATTATATACGCAGAGACCACGCGGTTCGACTGCCAACAAACTTGACTCAATGATGAGAAAGATGGGCAAATGGATTGCTAGATTGCGATAGACGCCTAAAGGACTAGCCTAGGGTGTCTCGGGGGATGATCAAAGATCAACCTTACCTACGTTCAAGCTCAGAGATGACGTAGTTCGGTCTAATGATGTTTTTGATGTTTTATGTTTTTATGAATGTTTTTGGATTTTTGATATGATTTTGACGATTTGGATATGGATATGTGATTATATCAGTGCTCTATTTTGGGATTTTTTTGAAAACCAAGCTAAGGTTGATTGATCGGATCAATGGATTGGTGATGATAACATTGTTGAGGATACACAATAATGCAAGGATAGTGTTAAGAAACATGAGGATTGGGAAGGATATCCCAAGATGATGATGGATTGGTTGGATTTGATTGATCAGGATTTTGAAGCTTGGTTTGGAACACAATTGTTTTGATGATTTGATGTGACACTGAAGTACACATTAGATGCAACTGATATGGATTGTTTGGATTGATTTTCACCGAAAGATAAAGTTTGATAAGGAACATCTTCTTGTCAAAATATGCCATGGGCTAGTGATTCAGATTCTTGCTCACAAATGCTTTGTCCAATTTGATTTCATGTTTTCCAATGTTTAGATCACCACATAAGTTGGAGGATATATATCAAGATTTATTCCTGAAACAAGATGTAAATATCTACCCCTAGTGTCTAGCAATGTATGGAAGGCCATGGGTGGATTCTTGGATAGATGGATGAAGGGATGGGTATGGATCATCTTGTGATAAGATAAGGTGTTTAGGTAGTGGATTCACATTTGGGTAATGCTTTAAGGCTCAAATAATGTTGGGTAGGATACGATCAATAAAAATGACCCATGTCAAGATGACTACCATAAGCAAGTGTAAAGTGTGCACCATACTTGTATCAAGATCTAGATAAGGTGGAAGATGGATGTAGATATATGATTTAATGGATTGGATAAATGGTTTGTGGATGAATGGAATGTTGGCTTTATTATGGATGGGATGAGATGTTTTCTCCTGAAATGGCACACGTAGATGCTTGATTCTACACATGATGCCTGTTTTCCAGGTTTTCATCATGGTACCTGTCCATCAAAGTGGTTTTCACTAGATGACAATTTTTCTATTTACTATTTTCAATCCTTTTTTTTTTTTTTGGATTTTTTATATTTTGATTTTTTTGTATTTTTCTATGAAATTTTTTTTGGATTTTTTTGGATTTTTATGCTAAAATATTTTAATCCTGTGTTGAACCACCTGGTGTTGTCGATGTAGATTCTTATGTTATAATGTGCCATTAGTATCCTACTTGAAGAAGTTGCTTTGCCAAGATATGTGCACTTGAATGCAACTTTTGAGATTCTTGATCTGCCTTGTTGATACTAGAGTTAACTTTATCTTTGTGCACACATCATGATAGAGTGCCTTCTGAATCCTTATGATGAAGGGTCATCGCCAACACATGGTCAATTTTAGAATTGGATATTATGCGTGGAGGCATGGATGGTGGAGTGTGTTTAGGAATAAAAGATGGATTAGTTGATAGTTTGGAACCTTTGACTCTCCATACTTGGGAAGATGAGCAATGATGGGTGGATATGGAAGTGTGCATGGAATTAGGACCAATAGCTTGATATACTTTGTATGTTTCTTGAGAAGAATGCTTTTTCCTTTGTGGAAATCTTTGATGGATACTTTTCCCTTTTTTAATTTTTCCCCATAGTTTCTTTGTATTTTTTGGTATCCACTTGTATTTGATTTTATCCGATATGATTCTTAGCTTCTTTTTCTTTGATAACGTTCTTTGTGCCTTGATTCAAAACCTTCTTTTGATGTTGGTCCCAATTCGTAGATGGGGTGGTGGGTGGATGAAGATTCATGATGTGGCTAGTTGTAGTATTGGCATTGGTTTCATCATAAGGATTCTTTGAGCTCCCTATGTTGACATTTTCTTGAGACGAAGTTGCCCCCAGTATGGTGGTAGTAGCATCTTTGTTCTTTGATTCTCCCTATTTTGAGATTTCTTGTTCAAAATGCATTCTCTGACAAATGACCACTATAGATGACGTCATTTTGATTTGCTGCTCTATTGACTCTAGAATATCCTATTATGTTTGACATGTTCCCTTGAGCGGATAATACTGGATATCTTCATACATGATGTCCTCAGTCCGAATTTGGGATATATCTGATCCTGATGATGACAACTAAGTTTGACTGTAGGAATCAATATCCTGCTCTTTTTGTGTAATAATGTCACGAGTAAAAGAATCCCGTTCTAAATGAAGATCATCTACATGTCCATCCACGGGAAGCATCTCGTGGGTAGATGGAGGAGTATGTGCTATGTGGATGTGATCATCTCGTATAGATAGGAGAGTGTCCATTATATCATTGTAGTAGCTTGGAGATACAAATTTTTGATCTCGAATGATTTTGGAATTCCTCTTGACATGCTTTGGATCAAGATCTTGACATGGGTCAATTTCAAAGAATGTATTTCTTATAAAGGTTTCTTGGATATCTTCATTAGGCATAGAAAGTTTCTCAAATGTCATGAGGTCAAAGGATGTCCATATGTTTTGGAAAGCATCATTGCTAGGCCTTGGTGAAAGATGTTGATCATGCTTTGGAATAAATTCTTGAGATATATCCTCTAACTCATTAGCTGATGTAGAGACATTTTCAACATGATCATTGGTCAAAGGATCTTGATCATCATTTTCAATGATTGTGGTGGGAATTTGTTGCAAGCTTTGCTGAGGGAGTAATGTCTGCGTTTTCTGCTGAGCCAACAATGTTTGTTGTTGGTTGTGTTTTTGTTGTGCCAACAATGCTTGTTTTTGGGCTTCTTGTTGAGCTACTTTTTGATACACTTGTTTATGGATTGCTTGCAATTGTGCCTGGTATTGTGCTTGTTCCTGTCGAGCCTAGTGTTGGGCTTGACCTTGAGCCTGTGCTTGTTGGGTTGCTTGTGTCACTTGTGTAGCTTGTGCGGCTTATGCAGGTTGTGCAACTTGCACGGCTTGTTGGGTAGCTAATTGCACTTGTGCTTGCTGAGCAACTAGTTGTGCAACTTGTTGGTTTTGGAGCACCTTTTGATGAGTGGCTTATCGAGCGGCTTACAACACGATGGAGAATGAATTTTCCATGTTGTGTTTTGGTGGTGGTGGCGGTGGATTGGGAATGGTGTTGACCGTTGTGATGAGTGGAATAGTCACATTGATTTCCAGGGTTTGAGTGGTGAATGGTGTGATTGATATGCTTGGTCCTTGGAAAACCATGCTTTGAGAATCGAGGAATGGTGGATGCATTAACCGTTGGGGTTGCTTGGATGGTTTCCATTTGTTATTGCGATATTGATGGCAAGATGAGAGGATTTGGTATGATGCTTTGACTTATGAAGGGGGTGTTGCTCAAATTCGGTTGATTGATGGTTGATAAAGGGGGAAAGCTCGTGCCTTGATTATTTGTTTGATAGATTTGTAAGTTTTGAATTTGATTTAAATATACCAAAGGGAAAGGTGTTCCAAAATTTAGATTGGGCATGCTCACTTTTCTTGTACCATTGAGGTTTGGAGGAGATAATGATCCCATGTATGGTTTGTACAAATGCAAGTTTTGGAAATCAATTGGAATCGTAAGGCTTGGATAGTTTGGTTGAATTGGATTGCTCATGATGGATGAATCAATTTTATATTCCATGTTCCTCTTGTGTTTTTACCTTGTTGACCTCTGAGGGGTTTAGGACCAATGATGAGATGAAGGATGAAAGGGGTGAATGATATGGGTGTTTAAACTTTTAGGAACTTTGGATCAATGCTAGACTTTAGGACTTGTTTTGATTTGATTTTGATTATGGATAGTTTGACTAAGTGTGTTAATTCAAACAAGGTGATTTTGGATTGGATAATTTGACTAAGTGTGTTAAGCCAAACAAAGTGGTAATGAAATTTTAAACCCTAGGAAGTTGTGTTATCCTAGAGTAAACTTGTACACAAAAGGATAATTTGACTAGGTGTGTTAAGCCAAACAAGGTGATTTTGGATAATGAATTTATAAATTCTAGGAAGTTTTGTTATCCTAGAGTAAACTCGTACACAAGAGGATAATTTGGCTAGGTGTGTTAAGCCAAACAAGGTGATGTTGAACTTGTAAACCTTAAGAATTTGTGTTATCCTAGAGGTAAATTCGCTCAAAAGGATTGATAATTTGACTAAGTGTGTTAAGTCAAACAAGGTAATGTTGATTTTTCCTAAAAGTCTAGCATAAGTGATATTTTCCAAGGTTCCAAAAGTTTGTTGGTGAAATGGTATTTTGATAAATGTTTGGATGGATGAGGTGTTTGACTTGATCCTAGATGAACCTAAGAGGACTTTGTTTATAAGACCAAAGTAATGAAGAACATGCTTTTCCCTAAAAGTGGTTCAAACCAAAAGACCAATGTTTGCATGAAAACCAAATGAATCAAAAGGGACCAAGCACATGTGTGGTTCAATTGTATTTTATCTTGCTTAGGTTCGGTTATTTTTACCACAAACACTTTCTTGATTATGATTTTCAAACTGAATGTCTATGTCTCAATTCCTTTTCATTCCACAATGTCCATTATGTGAAAATCAAGGTTTCAAAAGCATAGTTTCCTAGGTTGACTTTAGTATGAGAAAATTATGATGTAAATTCAAATGCTTAGAGACCTCTAAGGATAAAATCCCTAGGGAAAGCAACAACACTTGGATTTTCCCCTCCTAGAGGCTTTGAAATTTTGAAGATTTTGTGGATGTTTGTTTTCGAATTTTTCCAATCAAAGCAATGTGTTTTCGATTCCAAGAAAATGTACAATCCTAGGATGAAGAGACAATATTTGTTGGGATCCCACTTGGATAAATCCAGCTGTTCATATTCAGTGCAGATGATTAGATGCTTTACCACACAGGCTCCCGCATATAGTGCACTCGCTTCTCGGGTCAGCCAAGCATCAGTGCCCATGAATCTCCCATGGCATACTTTTCATCTCTAAAACAGAATCGCATGTATATGTGGGGCGGCTTCAAAGGGCATGACCTTTTGCACCAACACATAGATAGGATTTTGGATTTTTCTAAACAAGGGTTTTAATGTGGGAATTCCATTCGTGGGGGACTATCCATGCGGCGAGAGACCATTTCTACCCTTCTCGTCGAAATAATCCTCGTGATATTGGTCTTTGTTCCAATATCCGCACTTATATCCTGGGTGGAAGTCGCTTGGCTTTAGCATGTTCCCGGTTGGGTCATTCCCTTGGGTGATTAATTTTTCCCACAAGGCAAGCCCGCTAAGATAAAAAAAAGCGAGCAAGCATATCCCGTAGTTCAATCGACCTTTATTGAAAAACAAAGGGAGACCACTCAGAATATACCACGCTCACACTCGTAAGATTGGTTCAATTTTAATCCCAAAATGAAATGTGGAGAAAATTAATTTACTCAACTTAAGATCACCAAAAGAGATTTTGATTCTCAAGATCACCGTGAGGTGCAAGAGTAGCGCATACGTCCTTTTGATGATTTTACTTTGAGTAAACAATTACAAAACAAAACAACACTTGTTCATTTTAAGTCTGCAAAGCAAAAATGAATTTTTTTTATAGCACCAAATCAAATGTGTGATTTGCCTTGTTCAATTGTTAAACCTTAAACCAAATCCATTAAGTTGTTCTAAAGTTATTTTTAGCCTTTTAAATTGCAAAATTTGAAAGCTTTTGTAGTGTTCTTTTTAGAGCCCAAAAGAAATTTAGTGTCCTAAGAGCATGAAAGTAATCAAATCCTAGAAAGGGATTATAAGTTCTCCCAAAAGTGTTTAAAAATACTTAATACAATGAGATTTGATAACATCATAAAGAACCCTTGGCCTTCGTTTTCCTTCCTTCACTTTTGATCAAGAAATTTCCTTTTTTGGTAGATTTCAACAATTGTTAGATTTTTCCATTTTTGGTAATTTTGCATGCATGACTTTGAGAGTCCTATTTTTTCCCAAAAACTTTATAAAACTAATATAGGATGAATTTTCAACTAACATCCTAAATTCAAAACATGTACTTTGAGTTATTAACAAAAACAACTTTTAAAAAATTAGAAAAAAACACTAAATTACCATTTTGAGGGCCAAGATGAAGGTTTCAAGCCCCAAAAATGTGGCAAAATGGCCACCAACCCACTTAAGATTGGTTGGAAATCCACTTGCCATCTCATAATGAAATCACCTATAAAATTTCAGCCAAAATCCACATCCGAGTCAAAAGTTATGACCTCGGGAAGTTCTTGCATCACAAAAAATGTTAAATTGTTTTAGAAATTTGCCTTTTACCCAACTCTAGCAGCACAATTAGCAAATGCGGTGGAGTTTAGAAATACAACGAGGCAATATGGTGCCACATGTGACTAAGAGCGGTGCTCTGCAACAGGACAGAGAGCACAATGCGACACTATTTGACCTAGCGACATAGTTTAGAATTTAGAAAATTCATGGCACAGTTTGAAATTTGAATTTTGTGGGTGGGAAGACAGATGCGACAGAGTTTGGAGTTTTGCATGGTGCAATATAGCACCTATTTTTTAATAGCGGTGCAATTTCTTGTAAGCACA
Source organism: Sequoiadendron giganteum (assembly GCA_007115665.2). Lineage (NCBI taxonomy): Eukaryota > Viridiplantae > Streptophyta > Pinopsida > Cupressales > Cupressaceae > Sequoiadendron > Sequoiadendron giganteum. Next base: position 328,849,587 of record CM021106.1, on the reverse strand, counting down.
AAAAATATAAAAAAACCATGGAATTTTGGAAAAACGTGATGAATTTCTCCAACTCAACCCTCCTTCTAGTGCCAAAATGTGAACCCCAATCCTATACCTTCACAAATACAAGAAGCAAACACATTAGTAAGCTCATATGCAAGATAAAACAAGGATTCCCCATGAAATCCATTTGCAATGCTCAAATAGGAAAGAAAATGAAGAAATGAACAAGAAAGCAATGAAATCCTAAATAAGCAATGCAAACACTTGATCCCATGTGGAAGTTGGTGTCAATTGTGTGTAGAAATTGGCTTTTTCCCAACTCTTTTGTAAGATTTGATGATTTGATCCACTTGATGGTGAAGAACAATGTGATTCCTTGAGAAAACATGCAAATAACCTAGCTATGCTGATGAAAAATGCTCAAGAAATGCTATGACATTGCTCTAAATATGAAGATAGTAACTTTTCTCTTAGTGTGGATGATATTGCAATAGAGGAGGCCTCTATTTATAGATTTGAAGAATCGAAGATTGAAGGATTTGGGTGAATGTGGGACAAAATACCAACCAATGAGAGAATGCCACTTGTCCACATGTGATTGAAGGAGGAATGAACACATTTTGATCAATGTGCATGATAAATGCTATGAGATTCAAATTTGAAATTTGAATGTGACATGTTGGAGGGAGAAGGAAATGGAGTTAATGTAACTTGGCTCAAGGCCAAGGACATGTAAGAGGCCTTAAATGCCTTGTTGGAAGTACCCATCCCTTTTTGGAGGGATTTTTGAATTGGAAGAATATTCCACAAAAGATGCCCTTTTGAATGGAAATTGATGAATTAATAAATCAAATAAATTGATTTATTGTGCAAGTTGCAAGATATAGAGGATTGGAGTGATTAGGATTAGCATTAATCAAGATTATTATTAATCAAGATTTGATTAATTAAGAGGGGGATTAGCTAATTTGACCATTTTGACTTATATTTTGGGATTTAAATAAATCAAAATTAAGAGAATAATGATTTTAGATTTAATTAAATAAATATTGATTTATTTAATTAAAGGAGGATGATGTTGGATTTAAACCAAATAAAGATTTATTTAATTTAAATGAGATGACTTTAGGGATTAATTAAATAAAATGATTCATTTAATTAAAAGGGGGATTACAATTTAATTAAATAAAATTGATTTATTTAATTAAGAGATGAAGAGTGATGAATTTAATCAAATACATATTATTTGATTAAATGACTAGCAAAGGAGATGATTCAGGATGAAATGGTGTTAGTAAATCAGGATCTAGTGTGCTAGATCGAATTGTATATTTTTCATGTCTACAGGTGCCTTCAACGCTTTTTCATCTAATGAAATACGCATACAACAATAAGGCTTACACAATAAAGGTTGATCCAAAATCTAAAATTTATTTACAAACTAAAACAAAAATAAAAAAATCCTCTTAGAACATTGACACCAACTACAAAAGTGGAACCTTTAGAAATTGTTTAGAAAAAGATGAGTGACTTTTGTTAATAAAAAAAAAATTAGATGATGATTGGGGATCATTAGATTTCATGCTAATATTTGTTGGCGAATACAAGATTACATAATCAAAATTAGGTAAAGATAAGGAAGTCATAATTATATCAACATAATCTATGACCGAGTCATCAAAAGCATCTAATTTCATAACTTCTAATAATGATAAAAACACAAATTACACATCTACATATGATGAAAGTGATTATGAACAACTTCCTTCTTCAAAATAAATGGAGGCCATTTATGGAAAAGGTTACCAACTTTTGAAATAATTTGGCTATAATGGAAAAGGATGTAGTGTAAAAGAATAAGGTATTTGTGTCCCTATACAACATAACATGCAAAAAACAATAAAAGTTCTTGGTTATTTTCCTTCAAAAATTTCAAAAAGACCTTCACTTAAACATTACTAATAGCATTAGTTGTTTCTCATTGCCATGTAGTAGTGGTAGTATCACACAATGCTCACTACTAGATGCATGGGGGTATAAAATTGACTTTATGCAATTATATTTTCTTTTGCATGGAGTAGCATATCTTAATCCATTTTGGCTCATCTTTGTCCCTACACTTGGGGGCCAAGTTGTTAGATAGCCTTGTCCTTGGTACATTCCTTCTTTTGAGGGATTCCTTTTTATTACCTTAAACCATTAGTGTGGAAAGTACACTAACATTTTAAGGAGAGGGAATGTGGTCCCCCATTCATTGTTTACATAAGAAATGGTCCCTTCTTAGTGATGATAGCATATATATTTCTTAGGAAGTGTGACCTTGCCAACCAAAGATTGGCCTTCTTAATCCATGTGATGTGTCTCCTTTGTGGTGATATTAGGCTAGATTTCCTATAAGAGTGTGATATTTGTTGGCATATGATATTACCCTTGGTGGTAATGTTAGGATTAGTATTCCCTAAAGTGTGAACTTTCTATTCTATGACTAGTCCTCTCTTGGTGGTGATGACATTGATGTCATGTGTGATATTCCCTAAGGCGTGACCTTTCTTGCATTATGCAAAGACCCTTTGATGTTTTTTTAATAATTTGCATCTTGTGGTGATGTTACTATAATACAAATTGAGCAATGGCCTTATTGTATCATTATTTGTGCACCCCTTGAGGTGATTTTTGTTCATCCCCTGTGACGTTAAACCTTGTGCACCCCCTGAGGTGAGTTTTTAATTTTTTCTTCACTTTGTTCATGGGTTTTGAACCTAGTGATGTGTTGGCATAGTATCATGACAAATTTTAGGGTACCTTGTCAAGGTTATCAAGGAATATAACTCTTAGTATGGTTGTTTGTGGGTACACAACTAGTGAAAAGTGTTCCTCTCTAGACATAGTGTGTTTCTCATTTACCTTGTCTTAGGGACTCATATGGTGAATATCAAACATCACTAGCCCATGTACCTTCTATTTTATGGTTCACCTAGAAAATACCAAAAAAAATTATGGTATGATTCATGAACACCTCTTTAACATGGCCACCTAGCATAACATAACTTGCTTTCTAATCGAGCCATGTGTTTCATGAGTGTTTAGCATAACACAATTTTCTAGCCTTGTGGAACCCATAATATTGCATGGACACATAGCATAACATAACTTTCTTGCCAATAAATCCATGTAGTTCATGAGTTATGTGGCATAACACAACTTGTTAGTCCTCATAGGATCATTCTCTTCGCTAACATTTATTCAATGGATGACATTTGGTATTTGAGAAAATTTAATACTGAGGTCTATTTGCCTTATTGATTTGAATCCTTTTAGTACTAACCTTGTGTTTTGTTGTACATGTCTTTTTGTGTGTTTTCTTTTATAGTTTTATATTCTTTTTGTGTTTATTTTGTCAGCATCTATACGTTATGTTATTTTATGTTTTTTCATCATGTATACTTCATGTTTTCAAAATGTATGTTTGTGTATGTTATTTTTGTACATATCATACATGTGCATGTTCCTTTGTGATTTTTTTGGTTTTCAATAGGATCTTGGATCCATGAGGCTTGAACGCTCCCCCTATATTTATTGTCATCCTATCTCTTCGATATTTGGACAATCAAACCACTCTTGGCATAGATTTTCTACTTTAGTGTTATTTTGACCATAAGTTCATACTCTCACTAAAGTGGGGGCTTAATGTAGTGTCAAAAATTTTCATGCTTAACAATTTCACACTATGTTCCCCCAACATTTAGTAGACCTAATTAATCTTCTAATTTCCTAAAATTACATATTTTGGAGCCCATTTGTACCACTTTCCAATAAATTACAACATTGAAAAAATGCAACCAATCATTAAATTACCACCAACACTTAATTTACTAGAAAGTAGGGCCATGACACATACACCCTTGGTTGTATGGGTCCCCCTACTTAGCTAGGACCCAATTTTCGATATATTGATGTTAGCATTTTAACATTAAGAATTCAAATTTAAAGTGTTGGATTTTAGAATTTTTTTTTGAGAAACTAAATAAATTCCTATAAATACCTAGTTATTTCATCATTTGAAGCTAGAAGGATTATGACCTAACAAGAGGAAAACATGAAGAGCAAGTCAAGAGAAACATTTTGATGTCTTATTGCAGCAATTCAAGATCCAATCATCATGTCAAAGTGTATGTGAGTTCATGTCATCATGTTATCATTATTATGTGAAGGCTAACCCCTTTTGTAGGTCTCCAAAGTATTCAATCATTCAAGCAAGCAAGATCCAAGACCGTGAGGTGATATGTATGACTTCATTACTTCAAGAACTCCATTGAAGGGTGGTGAGTTGTAACACTTTGTGATTTCATCATTCCTCCTTTTAATTATTCATTTTTATTATTGGCATTTCCATTATGGAAGTGGGAATTCTTACATGGGATTTGATTGAGGAAAGCTCCTAAATGACTTAACATTTTTTCTCTTTGAAGGTGCAAGTCTTAGGTTTGAAGAGGACTGAAAGAATATTGAAGACAAGTTTTCCATTGTTGCACTCAAAGCCCTAAATATTTTCAAGCCATGAAAAATCATAGATTTATTTGATGGTATTCTGAAAACTCTACAATCAAGAATCAAAAGCTCAGATCTAGCATCAGAGGACTATAAAATCAATTTTAGGACACCTTATTAGAGACTATACACTCCTAGGAATATATGTCCTCTTAGGCACATTGAAATCATTTTTTTGAGTTGGTACACTATCCTTTGCACTTCATAGATCTATTAGAAATTGATTATTTCTATGCATCAATTGTTGGATTCTTACAATTTTAGTATTAGGGAATATAGTATAATTAGCTTAATCATTTCCAATCAATTCCAATTAATTTCCAAGGACCCCAAGGATGTAGATACAAGTTTGATTGACTCACCTACATGGTTAAAATTCAATTTATTCACCTTCTTGATTTGCATCCTAAAGTAATTTTGAAAAAGGTTGCAATTGACCCTATGTTCTTTGCATTAGACTTAGGGTGACCTTTTTCTATGTTACAGCAAGAAAAAAGAATAAGTGATATTTGGTGTTATTATCACTACACTAGTTCTTATAAATATCTTAAATTTAACACACAAACATCCTTGTTCACACAAGACACATTACATTTTAACTCCATCAAGGATATTAGTCAAGAGGAATAATCCCACAACATCGATGCTACTAAATTTAGTTATTTAAAATAACATGAAAATTTCTTCCACATGAAAGTGCTAGGTTCATTTTTAACCTATCCTTGTCATCATGGATACTGGTATTCAAAAGACTATCATTTCCCATAATATAGTCTGCCACCTAGGTCTTTCTACCAACATGTATCCAAACCCTCCTTAGGATTTTTATAGCAAGATAAACATTCAAGTGACCAAATAATACAATTTTAATTATGAATTTAAACCTATGTAGGACTCCATCACTTGCGATAATTATCCTTTAGAATGAATTCAAAGATATTACATTTTAAAAACATTAATTGAATCTCCCTAATAATTCACTATATCATATGTTTTCTTGAGATAATGATGAGGTTTAGTATTAGATCAAAAGGACACTTTATCAAGGTAAGATCTAGCCTAACAAATTTCCTCACCAAAACATGGTAGTTCTTTTACCTCAAAATAATAGTTCTTGTTAGGTCTATACATAAACTATAACGTTCTAAAAAAAGGTCATAGTAAAAAATAATAACTTTCTTAACCAAATTTGAGGTTCACAATACTTAAGCAAGATTGGCCTCAAATCATGATATCAAATTAGGCACTAGTTTAGATCAAAGACATTTGGAAAACCACTTTCAAAACTCAAGAACTATGAATGGATGGTTATAACATTATACCTAATCAATGCTCTAGTCACATTTATGTGCTTAATGAATTATATCATCGGGTTTCACCAGTTCATCATCATATACTAGGATGTTATATTGGTCTAGATATTATTACTTAGGAATAATATGTGGATTAGGTATCCTATACAAATAAATATTTTAGCCAACAAGTTGGAAAATACAATTTTAGCATCACTCATATTTAGTACTTGGTTTATATGTGTAGAAATCTAGAACTTGACAAGATCAAAGTGATCTAGGATTTTCCAACATTATAGAGTCGTATTGACCTAGAATATTTCCTTAGATCCCATAAACTTAATTGTATATTCATACTTAGATCCTCATATATTTCCTAGTCACTCAACTAGATCATGGACTATAGTCTAAAATATTTTAATGGATAGATACACAACATTATTTTGAGGGGATAAAAAAACACCTATTCTCATGATGTTAAACATTGGACAACCATTCAAAATTTTCACCAATGCATCTAACTATATGTTCTTAGTATTGTAGTTATGCAACATGGACATTTTTTTATGTATTATTTAGAAACTTTTATTAATAATTTTTGGCACTACTCTACCATACAAAAGGATTTATACACCATTGTGAAAGTAATAAAGTAATGGTTCCTCTACATCCTAGGCAAGGAGACAACCATCATTTATAGGCATAAGACAATCTATTTCTTGTGTATAATTAATGTAAAATAGAAAACATGTGCACCCTGAGTTGGATGGATTACTATTATAGTTTCATATATTTATCATTCATAAGAGGGGATAAGAAAGCAAGGAAACTAAACACCTCATATACCATCCCATTCATGCACTCAATAGAGTCTTGTACTCACACAATTACAACTCATTAGATCGATAATCAATCTATCGAGAATGCTCAAACTTTGCATAGTTCTATATTAATATCTTGCAAGATGAAAAATCTATTGAGTTATACCTATCTAATAATATTATCTACAAGACTGGACATATCAATGTTCTAGATGACATGTCATGCTAGATACTTATCTACGAAGCACATTGTGCAAAAATAGGGGATACTTTGATGTAACCAAAATCCTTGCAACATTTCACAACACTTTTATTAGCTTCAAATATACATAAGCATCAAGAGAATCACATCAAGTCTTCCATTCCTTGTAGAATTAAAAATCCTATAAATAGGAAGCTTGGACTCTAAAGTCCTCTCTTTTAGTTCCATCATGAGCTTGATAATCCATCAATATGAATTTCCTATGAATTCTTCGTACAACTAATAATTAAAATGACCATCATTATTGAGAGAAAGAAGAGCCCCATTGTGGTTGATACTATATTTATTTTCTTCAACCATATTTGCATCCACTTTGGCTTACCAACATCCATTATTTTAAATAACAATAGATAGTTTTTTAGTCATTTATGGAAAACATTATGGACCATTATGTAACTATATTGGTCTATTGCATTAAATTTATATACACATAAATTAATAGAGGTATACAACCACACCCTTGAATACTTTGTATGGATCTACAACAATTCACACTTACATTCTTGGGATGACAACATCTCCTACATCTAGCATGCCTACAATAGAGGACTTCACATTTTTACAAGGTGTAGTATTTCCAAAAAATATCTTTGGTTTCAACCCACAACATCCCTTGACATATCCTAAGGCATACCATACATATTAGAGACATGTGTGTATGAATAGAATATCATCAAGGAATGGTATTTTTTATAGAATGTTCACACTTTACATCAACAAGTTCAATAAATGCTTATACAAAAAAATATTCACAAAAATTATCACAACACTTGTCACTCACCTTAAACATTTTAGGTTGGTGAGAAAGTATGGTTGTATCACCAAAATGACCACTTCATGGGACCAAGTCAAAATATTAAGACGCTATGCTATGGTCCTAAAACAATTATTTATATAGCTAGTTAGAATTTATTAATTACCAATCTTCCATATTACTTGAGCCTATACTCAATATTAAACATGGAATTCCTTAAGCCATCTGTTGCCCCTACTGGAGTTTGCAACTTTCCAACTGAATTCCATTGAAAATAGACCTGGTATATTCACAACGAACCATGAGGATTGATATCATTGACATTATTTACACTCACACAACCTCCATTATTCTCATCAAATCTTCCAAGTTGTCAAGACAAAATAATATGCATATCAAGTTGATTTGTAAACTCTTGAAGAATTATAAATTTAGTTTCCTTGGTTCATTACATTCACAATTTATATCATCTCTACCCAAGGGAGAAAAAATATCATCTATCCAATCATTTGCACTCATTGTGCATAACATAGTAGTTGTTCATCCAAACAATAGAAAGATCATCAAAGAACTTGATTGGACCTAGAAGTAAGGAATACAATAATTGAACAATGATGTACTTTTATGGATTAACATAGCTAAGCTTACATCATCATAAGGAAAGATCAATATGTATCGCTATAAACTATTTTAAATGAGAAAACGTCTCTCCATTTTTATTATACTTTTCAAATCAAGAACCCTAAAATCCTATAGGAAAGTAACATGAAATAAATTTATAAGATAAAGACACCCAATGGGGATAATTTCATACAATAGTACATATTTATTGTTATCCTTATGCTCATTCTTTAGATTTTTTATTTCTCACACAAGTGCATCTAATGTGGCAATATGAATAAGTGTGGCATTGGTATTCTGGGAAACATTGGATGAAGTATAAATGTGTTATGAAGTAAGATTCATGGGCATGGATGCAAATGAATGATACATAATGTAGGAAGTATTTATAATGTATTGGAATGGGGGAATAGTATTGGATATATAGGTAGATAGTGTAATAATAGTGGTTATGGAGATGATAGTAGTAGATATGGCTAGAATATTAGAAGGAATGAAAGCACTTGTGAAGGTAATGTAATGTGCAATGGTAACCTTTAGATAAGTCATATTATAGATAAAATCAAAAATAGAATGACTTCTAATATAAATAGAAAGGGTAACACTAGGTTTGATTGTGGTAGTAGCTATAGAAGTGGTGGGATTGGAGTTGGAAGATGATACACCATTATAAAGACTTGATAAGAGTCCAAGATCTTATGAAAAATTACTGCTATTTGGATACCTCACTAATGTCTTATAGAATATACCTTTCAATTGATGATGGGATTCATCTTGTTGCAAATTATCTATCAAAACATGACTTTTAAAATGAATATCTTTGTTAGGTCACATATGAATCAGGTTCATACTCTTATTGGCCACCCAAGTTGGTCTCAATACAATCACCATAAAAGATATTATTATTATATTGGGTAGCCATATTAAGGCTCAAGATAGCACTAATTATCAATGGAAGATTAGGTTCATGAGTAGTTCTTGGCATATGCATTGATATGCAAGGGTAAGTCAATATAAGATCAATAAATCAAAGGTAGATCATATCTAAAAATAAGTAAAAAAAAAACCATAAATCCAATATAGGGGTACATAAGGTGAGTGATAGATAATAAACTTAAAAATAAGTACCAAACCCTAAAAGAAAGATATTTCAATGAAGCACAAGAATTTAAAAGTAAGTTCAAATATAAAAATAATAGATCTAGAAACCCCAAAATGATGAAAAACTCTAGAAAGAAGACTAGGTCTTATAGGGTTCACTATAAAATGTAAATACAACCTTTCTTATCTAATTAACCTAGGTTAATTAAGTAAATGCAAAATGTTGAGCACAATTTAGCCTAAATTAAGTGATGATATCTAGGACTAATAAATTGGATTAATACAATAGCTATTTTAAGAAAGAATACTTAGCTTTATAAAAAAATAATGATTGTCTTTGTTGAAGGGTCTAGAACTTGATAGGTATCTAATCAAGTAATGCAATCTTTCTAATAATGAAATGCCTCAAAACTTGTGCTAGATCTATGTTTTGTTAATGGTTAAGTTTATGGTCATGGATTTGTGTTTTGAGTTTGGATTCAACCCTATGTAATGTGAAATTATACTTTGTTGTTTCACTTATACAATGTTTCTCTACTCTAGTTTTTGTTGTAAATTATAAAAAAAAATTATGACAATAGTCAAATTACATAGATGTCAACATCTCCTTATTTATATAGTGAATCACAAAAATATGAGTAAGCATACATCTAAAACAAAACTTGTCCATCAACTAAGTAGCCATGTATAGGGAGATCTTATCCATCAAAGTTAACAAGGTTTATGACAAGGTTAAATATTGCGTATTTGACCATACAAATTGAACAACTCATGCCATTGAAATTTACTTTGTGTGCTTTGGATGACAAGATAGTCAACTATCCACTCTTTTTAACACATCAATTTTTATCTATTGATAATCGTCCATTTATAAAATCCAAAATACTGCAATAGTGCTAAGACACCCCAACTATCTATGTGAATTATGTTCTTGGAAACTTACCAAATTCCACTTTGACAATCTTTTATTAATTAGATAGGGATATATAATGTCAAGTGATTATATGATTAATTGATGAAGATAATGATATATATATTTTTATTATATTATATATTAAGATTTTAATTTCTTAAATAATTTTGAGGATTTCTAACATAAATATATACATAATAATTATACTATAATTTTAATATAATAGTAAAAATATTAAAAAATATATAATTCAATTATTTTCATAAAAATAATTATTATACAATATCTTTAGTGAACTCAAAATTATTTATACTATTATTCCATCACTTAACTTTTTTACTTTGAATAATTAAAAACCTTGCATAAATGTGAAAGAATACACTTGATCACTTAACTTTGAATAATTAAAAGCTCTACATAAATGTGAAAGAATATAATAGACCACTTAACTTTTTCACTTTGAATAATTAAAAACCCTACATAAATATGAAAGAATACAATAGACCACTTAACTTTTTCACTTTAAATAATTAAAAATCCTGCATACACTCTATCACTTAACATTTTCACTTTGAATAATTAAAAGCACTACATAAATGTGAAAGAATACACTTTAAAAATAAAGACATAAATATGGAAATCTTTACCTTTATATAAATATTTCTGAAGCACATACAATTAGAGGCTGCCACATGGAATGGTCCCTGCAAGTTAACTTTAATTAAAAACCCATTACAATCAATGTGGGACAACAGAAATAAAAGCCAGGCAGAGCTGTCTTTTCTAATTAAGGTTTGTCCCACAATAAATAACGAAATGGATGCCTTTATATCAGCATCTCTGCTTTGGAACTTTAAATCAAATTATGACGATCTCCTTTTTGTAATGCCCGTTCAGCTCATCTGAGCTCATTTTTATCCCGCCTCTTAAATATCCTCCAATATGATAGGAGTGTATATTATTATCACGTTCTTTCTTTGGCGGTCAGATAAATTCGCCATTGATTTTTGAAAATGAAACAGAGCTTATCCAGAACGCACTTTTAAAATATAATCATTGAAATTTGAAGGGAAAGAGGGGCCCTCGTGCATGGAAAGAGAAGACCACGAAATGATTTTTGGTCACTCCAGGCAATAAAATATATATTTACTTTTAATTTAAAACGTATAATATAATTTATAATTATATTTATATAATCTAAATTTTTAGACATTATATTTTGTATTATTTTAAAAATATTTTTTATATTTTTTACTTTTAAAATTATAAATTATTATTTTGCATTATAAAATATAACTTTCTGAAATAATTTTAATATAAAAATATAAAATAAAATTATATATAATATAAAATATGTTAGATTTAAATATTTCTTAGTATATTATTATTTTTATTTTTTTATAGTGCAAGGAAACAAGAACTGTAATGTGTCTACTAAATTTTTTCTGGTCATTTTTTGTCAGGTGATTGGTGATGTTGATGCGACATGCCCTTTGATACCATGGGAGAGGGGAAAACTAGACCTCGTAACCTCTTGCTTGCAATAGGATGCTTTAGCCAATTGAGCAAGGTCCCTTGCCCCATTTTCGAGTATGTATATTTATCTATATTTTTTATTTAAATATATTAGATTTATTGGAAAATATGTTCAAATTATGTTTATTATTACATATTATATGAAATATAAAACACATTATATATATATATATATAATTTAAATTAAACCTATAATATAATATACAATCAATATATATAATATTATAATATTTCTATAGTTTACATAATATATTATTTAAATTAATGTATAAGAAATTTAACAACTTAATTTCTATTTTAAAGAGATGAAATGAGAGGGGGTGGAAGGTGGAGGAATCGATAGGAGGGAAGGACAAAAAGCTACTATTTACCATAAACAATACAAGAAATAAAACTTGATTTCCCATGCACTACCCAAGTCAATAGTTCAACTAGTCAAGGGATTTTTTGAGTTTATATAGTAATTATTGTAGCTTTGTCAATAAATAGGCTAGAGGATTCTATATAGGTACATGAAACTCTCTTCATGCATAGAATTACAACCCTCAAACATATTGATCAACATTACTTAGCTCTCTCGCTATCAATAAGTATTTTTATATTTATTAGTTAAATCCATCTCCATCTCCATCTATATTGAGCTATCTCTATCTTCCTCTTTATCTCTCTCCCTATCTATATCTCCTTACCTCTCCCCTATCTCTATCTCTCCCCCTCTCCCTATTGCCCCCTCTTTATATTTCTCTCTACTTCTCTATCCTCTCTCTATTTCTCTCCCTCCCCCCCCCTCTCTCTCTATATATATCCCTCTCTATATATCTATCTCCATATCTCTCTCTTATTCAAACACACACACAAATCCCTATTTCTCGCTCCCTAACTTTCCCTCTCCCCCTCTTCTCTCTCTCTCCCTCTCTACATATCTCTCTCCCTCCCCCTCTCTCTATATATATCCCTCTCCATATCTCTCTCTTATTCAAACACACACACATCCCTATTTCTCGCTCCCTAACTTTCCCTCCCCCCCTCTTCTCTCTCTCTCCCTCTCTACATATCTCTCTCCCTCTCTACCTATCTCTTTCCCTCTCTCCCCTCTTCTCTTTCTTCCCCCTCACCTATCTCTCTCCCTCCATCTCTATCGCTCCCCATCTCTCCCTCCCTCGCTCACTCCTTATCCCCTTATCTACATCTCTATATCTACCTCTCTCTCTCTCCCTTTCTCTTCTCATATATATCTATATCTCCCTTTTTCTATTCATATACGTCTCTATCTCTCCCTTTTTGTCTCTCCCTCTCCCTCCCTATCTTTATCTTTCCCACTCCCCATTTCAATTTATCTATATCTACTTATCTTTGTCTATATGTATCTTCATCTATCTCTCTATCTATTTCTCCCTCTCTCTATATCACTCTATCTAACCAACTATTTCTCTCCTCTCTCTCTCTCTATCACTACCTCTCCCTCTATACCTCTATCTCTTCCTCCCTATCTCCCTATCTCTCTCTACATCTTTATATCTCCCTCTACCTCCCTCTACCTCTTTATCTATTTATCTCCCTCTATATTCATCTCTACTTCTATCTTCCTCTCTCCCCTCCATCTCTAGACATGTCTCCCTCGCTTTATCCATTCATATCTCTCCCTCTCTCCCTCCACCTCCATCTTCCTATACCTCTATATCTACATCTCTTTGACTCTCTATCTCTATCTCTTCATATTTATTCTTTTATCTATCCCTCTTATCTCTATCTCGTTATCCATCCATCTCCATCTACCCCTATATCTCTCACTCTCTCTACCTCTCTCTATATATCACTTTGTATCTCTATATTCATCTTTTTATCTCTCTCCCTCTCTATATGCTTATCTGTTCCACCTCTATTTATTTATCTGCCCTCTCTTTATCTCTCTCTCTCTCCTTCTCTCAAAATATCTCTCCTTCTCCATCTCCATCTAAATCTCTATCTTCCTCTATATCTCTCTCCCCTATCTCTATCTCTTTACCCCTATCTCTTGCTCTTCCACCAGGCTATATATCTCCCTCTTTCTATCCATGTCTCTCCCTATCTCTCTGTCTCCCTATTACAAACATAACATGAGCATATTGGTACTGGAGCCTAATTATCTTCCTAATTCAGAGATTTTTTTCAGTCACGTATAGATCCATGTGATTGCATGCATAGTTAATTTGAATCCATCATTTCTTTATTGAGACCTTTGTTGCACAAGCAATAATATTTTCTATATGGCCTACTAATTGAACTCATGTACTACATAAACATATGCAAAAAATAAACTATTTTTTTGTAAATGACCTTCTACACCTCTTTGGCATACCAATTGCACACCAAGGCACAATTTCTAGTTTATTAATGAAATTTATTTGATCTCATAGTCATATCATATTAGAGGAAAGGATCTAATAATTGTGCACAACAATTTCAAATGGATCAAATTATGTATTAGCTTATTTGTTAAGTTTACTTCATAAACTAAGGTTTTAGGCCTATAGCATAAATATGATGCCACAACATTAAAAATCATAAAAGTTGTCAAAAATGGAAATTTATAAACCATTGACCCATGATAAATAGTTTTGACACCTACTCTTTAAAATTATTGGTAACAATAAGTAAACATGTTTTAGTTTTCTTATGCATGTGAAAAATCAAATAATTTACTTAGTCTTAATTTACATCTCTAATACCTAATAGTGTAAGCACATAATTAACAAGAGTTGTGATATAGGTAGATTCCATACCAAGGACTATCTAATAGTTTAGGTTGAGCAATTATGTAAGTGATTATCTTGTAGAAAACCTTTACACATTGATTGGTTGTTTTTTGAAAGGTTTAAATTATAGTTGATAATAATTAGTTAAAGAAAAAATATCATTTTTTGTAATTAATTTATTATAAAGAGATTGCAACATGGTTGAAAACATATTTGATAATAACCTATTAAAGGATTAACAAATATTAAATGTTATATTTATACCTGTGTGAGGGGGAATGAGGACATTAGATTAATGATCCAAGAGGGACATTAGAGAAATTTGATGAAGAAAACTGATCTACAACCAAAAAGCTCAAAATCTAAAATCTGGAAACCTACACATACGAAATTGAACTATACTAATGCAAACATGATAAGGAATCTACTAATTACCAAAATGAGAACAAAAGATAGATTTTACCATCCCGTAGCGGAGTGTATTTGCTTGATGTTGGATTGTTCTTATCACAACGAAGCCTCCAAAGTTCATGTCCAAAGTGTGGATGAATGGTTGTGTTTGGTTGATTGAAGATGATGGATGAAGCTCTCTCTCAAGGATGATCTTGACAACACTTTGTTTCTCAATGTATATGAATTCTTCAATTCTTATTTGTGAGGAAAGGGGTTTGTTATATAGAAAATGATATTTGAAATGGACGATCGAGATCATTTTGAAGAATATCCAGATCAACGGTCAGAGTGTGTTGAGAGGATTTAGAAATGAGATAATTGTACAAAGTTTATTACACAATTTGTGTGATTGGGAAATAGATTGGCTAGTCAAGACTTTGATTGATTAGTTAACTGAATAGATTGATCAGCCAACTTTGTGATGGCTTAGTTAGGAATGCGATGTTTGAGTTAACTAAATGGATGGATTAGTTAACAAAATAGATTGATTAGTTAACAAATTAGATTGCTTAGTCAACAATCATAATTTTCTCAATCAGAAAGTGGGTGAGAAATATGAATTAATTGATTTAATTAATTAATTCCTTTTTGGGATTTGAATGTGCAAATCAAAGTTTGACTTTTGCAAACAAAGTTGCATTAGTTTGATTTGATTTTTGATAATTGATTTGATTCAAATTTTTGGAGGGAAAGTGTTGTAATTAAATTATTATTGAATAATTTAATCCACTTAGGAAAATAAGGTGATTTGGTGACATAATTAAATAATTGGCATTATTTAATTAATCAAGATGAAATAAGGTGGAATTAGGACTTTATTAAATAAATGAGATTTATTTAATTTATCAAAATGATGAAACATGAATTAATTAAATAATGTTGTTTTATTTAATTAATAGAGGAATTAGGGTTTCTAGGACTTTATTAAATAAATGAGATTTATTAAATTTGTCTGAAATGTTGAAAAAGTGAATTAATTAAATAATGTTGGATTATTCAATTAATAGAGGAATAAGGGTTTTTGATGTCATTTTTATGTGATGCGATGTGGTGTGATGCGAGAATGTTTGTGATATGACTCTGAGTGTTTCAGGATGATTCTGAGATGATCTGAGACGTTACAGGATGATTTTGAACTATTTCAGGGTGATTTTGAGATGATTTGAGACTTTATGTGATGATTCAGAGTTATTATGAAGTGTTATGAGATGATTTTGAGTCATTCTGAAGTGTTAAGAGATGATTCTTAGTCATTTTGAAGTGTTACAAGATGATTCTGAGCCATTTTAAACTGTTACAGGATGATTCTGAGTCATTCCAAAGTGTTACAAGATGATTATGATTCATTTTGAAGTGCTACAAGATGATTTTGAGTCATTCTGAAGTGTTACGGGATGATTCTGAGTCATTTTGAAGTGTTACGAGATGATTTTGAGTCATTTTGAAGTGTTACGGGATGATTTTGAGTCATTCTGAAGTGTGATGGGATGATTTTGAGTCATTTTGAGATCTTACAAGATGATTCTTAGTCATTCTGAGATGATGTTCCATATCGTTTGACATTGCTTAAGGTTGTTTGATGTCGTTCATTGTTGTTTGATGTTGATTCTATTTTTTATGATTAAGTTTTTGAAAAAATTTATCCCTCACTATGCCCCAGTGTTCAGTGGAATGATGGTAGTACTTTGTGTTGCCCTCTCAAGAGGTTGACCAAAAATTTCAAGTTTTGAGGTCAAGCTCTTGACACTATTGTATTGTCATTTCAATGTTTCTAATGAAATATTCTATGTTAATGTGCATCGTTTCTCATTCAAAACTTCTAATTTATAAGTAGGAAGGTTTCCTAAGTGTAATTAGGGTTTCTTAGATGAAATTAGGGTTTCCTTGAGGTGTTATATAGGAAATTTCTCTTCAAATCGGTTCATTTGTTCTTGGTTTCATTTGCAAATTCTTGTTTCTAGATTCCACATTTTGTCAATTATTGAGGGAGAATGTCAAGATTTGAGGTTGCCCAACATGGTTTTGAGCTCGTTCGAGAGTATAGATGGCCTTTAGACATCGGTGCCCCAGTATGTACCTTTCCACCCTTCACTTTTGAATTGTTTTCATTCTCATTTTGCATGTGCGAAGTCTTGTCAGACAAATGCATTTTTTTTGAGGTTTTGGCACATTTGTCTCTCTTTTGGCACATTTGTCTCAATTTTGGTGCCTTTGTTAGGTGATTTTAGTGTTTCTATCCAAGATTGGCGCATTTGTCGAAGACTGGCACTTTTGTTCTAAGTATTTATTCAAGAACTACACACTTGTCCTAAAACTGTGCAGTTGTTCTAAAACTGGGCACTTGTCCTAAAACTACGCAGTTATTCTAAAACTATGCACTTTTCCTAAAACTACACATTTGTCTAAAAGTTGCGCCCAATATCTTGTGCATTTTTCCTAAACTGGTGCATTTTTCCTAAACTGGTGCATTTTTCTGTCTCATGTTGAGCATTTGTCCTAGAATCTGGTAACTAAGTCTATGTCCGTTGTTTTTTCTCTCAGCTTTGTCCAAACCCTAGTATGTGTCTATTTTCATCCTAAATATCGTTCTTCATCATGTTTTTGTTATGAAACCTTGTTTTGTGTCCATTTACCATTTGATCTATCATTTGTTACCTAACAAGTGTCGTTTTATGTTGCTTTGCTTGCTTTTAGAGTGAAACCCTAACTTATGTTTATTTTTCATTTAAGCATTGTTTTGTCGTCTTGCTTGTGTTCAAAAACCTAGCTTGTGCTCGTTTAGCATCATACATGTCATTTTTTCTTGTCTATTTTTCATCTTGAATATCATTCTTCATCATGTTTGTGTTATGGGTATGTGTAGGATCATCATGCAAAAAATAGGCCCTTAAGTGGCAATGAAAATTCAGAAAATCAGAGTTAGGCAATTTGACGTAAAATTTTGAATAAGTTATCTATATTATTTCAAAAATATGTAAGAATATAATTTGTATAAAATTGAATGTAGTTTCTAAAATACTAGATTTATTTTAAAAATAAATAAATCTATTTGGTGAAAATTTGAAATTTCAATGCAGTAGTACTTAAATTTTAGGGAAAAAATAAGAAGTAGGTGTCTGTTTGACCACTCTAACCACAATAAAAAGATAATATTTTTTTATAAGATTTTAGATATAAGTAGAGGAATCATGTCCTGATGTGATGCATATTTTTTTGTAATTTTTTCCAAGTAAAAATTTAATTATGATTTTTTTATTACAACTTTTAAAAAATATAAAAACTCGTACGTCTAACCACCTTAACTTGGTCAAAAATTCATGAAATTCAATTCTTTTTTTTTTAATCCTATAGTATGCAAAGCATAGAATGTGAAACATGTTTTAGATTAAAAAAAAATGATACCATTTGAAAGCTATAGATGTTTTTCAATAATCTTATCAATCAAGACTTTAGTTGTAATTCAAATAGAAAATAAATAATAAATATTTATTAAATTAAAAGTAAAGCATAATTTATATTGGTGAAAATATGAGAATCTCCTCTAAAAACCCTTTTCGTTTCATCAATTTGGGTAAAAAAAAAGTCGTCAGCCACATAGGCCATCATATCACTTACATATCACCACTTTTTGGCCCATCATGATCTTGCACATACCCTTATGAAACCTTTTTTTGTGTTCGTTTACCATCTGAACTATCATTTGTTACCTAACAAGTGTCGTTTTATGTTGCTTTTCTTATTTTTAGAGTGAAACCCTAACTTGTGTTTATTTTTTGTTTAAGCATTATTTTTTCGTCTTGCTTGTGTTCAAAAGCCTAGCTTGTGTTCGTTTAGCATCATACATGTCATTTCTCATCTAGCAAGTGTCATTTTATGTTCCTTCACTTGTTTTAGAGTGAAAACCTAACTTGCATTCATTTGTTTTGTCATCTAGCAAGTGTCATTTTATGTTCCTTCACTTGTTTTAGAGTGAAACCCTAACTTGCATTCATTTTTCGTTTAAGCTTTATTTTATCATCCTACTTGCATTTAAAACCCTAGCTTCTGTTCATTTAGTGTCATACATGTCATTTGTCATCTAGAAAGTGTCATTTTATGTTCCTTCACTTGTTTTTAGAGTGAAATCCTAATGTCTTGGTTTATGTCGCTTGCAAGCGAATATCCATTCGCTCATGATGAGAGAGAGACATCCTTGTCACCTATTTGATCCCATTGCACAGTTTAGTGTATTGGAGTCAGAATTTCTTGAGGCAATGGGTTTGTATCATATCTATTACATGCCTCCTATCAGGACCCATACTACAATGTTGACCGCTCTTATTGAGAGGTGGCACTCTGAGACATCATCTTTTCATTTGCCTACAAGGGAGGAAACCATTACTTTAGAGGATGTGTTGAGGATTCTTCGCCTTCCTATTCATGGTGAGCTCATTACGTACCATATTCATCGAGGTTCTCGTGCTATGCAGCGATTGTTAGGTATGGATGTTCGAAATACAAAGATTGATTTATCTAACTTTGCACATTGCACGAACCCTATCATTCTTGTCCTTTGTGGCTTGGTATCGGGATTAGTTTTTCTTGATAGATGAGGTCGATAGTTTTCAGTTGGTTGGGGTGTATATATTGATATTATGCTCAAGCATAGTACAAGATATGTGTGGGGTGCCTGTTTGCTTGCCCATATTTACCGAGATATGCATGAGGTAGTGTATCGGAGTGGGTGGTCATTCTCTACAGGTGTATCCCTTTTGCATGTTTGGGTGTGGGAGCATATTGCAGTTACTTGTCTTGACGGGATTTAGGATCATTCTTTAGATGATCCATACTATTATTATGGGGATTTTATGCACTACATTTTGCCTAGAGATCTGCTTTATTGGCATTATGTGTTCAATGAGATGCTTGGTTTTGTATGGAGACCTTACATGATCTATGAGGTTTGGCTAGAGGATGCAGATCAGCTTGTGTACTACCGATAGACCCATTGGTTGCTTGTTCGTTCATCATCTATGATAGAGAATTATCTACCTGATCGAGTTTGTCGTCAGTTTGGTGAGAGGTAGGGGCTGATTCTTGATTCCTATGAGGTTCGGTTTGGTTGGACTTGTCGGGAGGTCCACATATGGGGTATCCAAGTTGATGCAAATACTGTTACTACCAAGTTTGTAGCACTTGATCCAGTTGGTTGGGGTTGGTTTGTTCGTGTGGTAGATCTAGGTACCACTCGCAATTATGAGGAGTGGTGGTCACGACATAGGCCTATGAGGCTTACTAATCCTAAAGGTGGTTCGATTGTTGGTAGAGTTGGCATCACAAGTCATCGTGGTGAGTGACAGTGTGTTGAGGTTCTTGCATAGCATATGGATCAATTTTTTCATGATGAGGCAGAGGATATTCAGGATGAGCGAGTGCCTTGTGCATAGGGTTAGAGATAGGTTCCAGATTGTCCTCCACTAGGTAGGGATGTTGAATTGTTTCTAGCTCAGATGACTTTGGATAGAGATGTAGAGGCTGCATGATGACAGGTTGTAGAGGCTTTGGTAGATACTCTAAGGGTTGAATGAGATACAAAGGGTTGAGAAATATATTGCATTTGGTAGATTGCATGTGGTAGAGGCTCAAGTAGCATTACTTTCAGTAGAGAGAGATTTTGTTCTAGCCAATTAGGAGAATGATACTGGTAGACGACATGCTATAGAGGCTCGAGTACTGTTATTGACAGTAGAGAGAGATATAGAGCGTAATGGTATGCGTTTAGAGTGAGATAGGTATCTATAGGCATCTACCTATTATCAAACTTTATATGATGCTACCATTCCTAGGGCCTCTCGGCGTCCATAGTTTGGGGAGCCTAGTGCTACGAGCGACAGAGGTGGTGGTGGTGGTTTCGTTGTTGGTGATCATTTTGTGAGATGTCCAGATCATTTTGATTTTTAGTAGTGTTTGTCCATCCTGTTGGGGCTTTACCATTTTTGATACCCGATCTTCATGTTTTTCATTCTGCAGAGGTATTTTGTAGACATGTGTTATATATATTCCTTGGTCTAGTTGAGACCTCATATATATGTTCTGATTTTTGTACATTCCTATCATACTTGTGTCATTGCGGATGGACTTATGAAATATTCCCTTTTTGATGATGATATATATGAGATGTACCATCTTTGTTTTAGCCTCATTTGTATGTTTATATGTGTTTTCTTGTGCCTTTCTGATGTATGGATTTTATGTGAATGAAGGAATCATACTTTGTCTAGTTTCATGATGATGGATGTTTTATAGATGAATGCCCCATACATGATACATGATGTTTTTAGTTGGTTTATCATTATCATGATATGTAGTGATAAAATTTTGTGGATGTAGAATGGATATGGTACTAATGATGTGTTATGTAGGATGAATGTTAATTTAGAAGAAATATGATGACGTTTTTTAGAGAAATGATGTTAGTTAGAAGAAAAATGAAGATGTTTGTTAGTTAGTAGAAAATATGATGATGGATAGAATTGATGATGTTAATTAGAATAAATATGATGATGTTTTTTAGTTAGTAGAAAATGTGATGATGGATAGAATTGATGATGTTACTTTTCTTCGCTTTAGAGACTTCGTTGTTTGGACAAACCTGTTTGATGTAGCAAATAGATACGATGCACCAGGGTATGAATTACCAAGGTGACTTTGTATTTGTTGCATGCACTTTGACCCTACAAACAAAGAGTATACTTGTCCATACCAGACATATGAAAACTTTGTTTAAAGTATAGGGGGATTGCATGAAAAATTATTTTGGACTAGTCACATAGAGAGGTATAGAACACCTAACATGTAACTGCTTCATGAATTTTTTTAATACAACTTCCATACTCAATAAAGCAATTATTCACCATGGTTTTATTACAAAGATATCTTACAAATAACAAATCGAAATGATGCTCAATTTCCCCCATTCCTTATTCTCTAAATCCTTATGGACATCCTTGAGAGATCTTGGGAATGAGTTAATAAAATAAATCACATAAGTAAGACCACAAAAAGATAAAAAAACAAAGTTGTAGTATCAATTGCCATATCTATTTAGGGTGGGGCTATTATCCATTGTTGATCATGTCTATCATAGGAATGAATCCATTAAGGCATATCTCAGGATGTTGTTAGAACTTGTTTAAAAAGATAGATAGTTGATACTTTGGCATGT
Organism: Sequoiadendron giganteum; assembly: GCA_007115665.2. Taxonomy (NCBI): domain Eukaryota; kingdom Viridiplantae; phylum Streptophyta; class Pinopsida; order Cupressales; family Cupressaceae; genus Sequoiadendron; species Sequoiadendron giganteum. The sequence continues at coordinate 328,827,362 of CM021106.1, read as the reverse complement.
CTCGGTCTGTTTATAGTTGTTTGCTTGAAATTTTTAGTTGTTGACATTTTCTCTATTTGTTTGTTTGTTTTGTCAAAGGGTGGTTGTGATGGTTTGTTTCTTATGGTTGAAACGTTTATTGTGGATGTTGTTGATGGGATGGTCTTATTTATTTTTTATTTTCTAAGTTTTTATGATGTTTTTGATTTTGATATGTTTCAAGGGACTAACCTAGGGCCTCAGGGGCTCATCAAAGATAAGCCTTGCCTACGTTGTCAACATAAAAGCTCGTAGTTCACTTAGTTTGAACTTTTCTATTTTGTGAATGTTTTTGGGATTTGGTATTTTTGAATTTGTTTGGATTTTGTATTTTTAACTAAGTGAAAATAAAGTATGTGGGAAACCTAAGGGGACTGACCTAGGGTATCGGGGGGCTAAAAATCCTTTCCTATGTTGTACATGCAAAGACCACGTAGTTCGACCATTTGACTCAAAGCATGAACTATTTTTGAATAAACAACATCGATCACATGGATGATATCCTGTTTCTATGTCTAGAGGATATGTTGTGGGAAATTTCTTGAACTAGCTATGAGGTTCAAGCAAATGTTGATAACTTAGACTGTTTGAGTGAAGGAATGACCCAACGATTGTGTTCTATTTTGATATTTTCACATGTTTTTGATGTTTGTTGTTTGTAGTGTTTTTTCTTTTACTTTTGTTGTTTTATGACCTTGATTGAGTTATACCAAATCTTAATCATGACTAGCTTTGAGAAGTTTCCCCCAATAAAATGACTTACCCTAATCAGTGACAAGCCATGATTGGACATATGATTTATGAAATGGATGGGTGGAAGTCATGAAAGAGTGTTGATAGATAATAATGTATGTTTTACTCATACATAACGCATGTTTACCAGGTTTTCACTATGGTACCTATTCTAGGAGCACCAAAAAGTGGTTTTCACTCAAAGAACGATTTATTGCTCTTTACTCTTTTTCTTGCTTTTATTTTTTATTTTTTTTGTATTATATATATATTTTTAATTTTTACCCTTTTGCCTGGGGTATTCTGACGCATTTCATGTATAGAAATTTTTGAGGTGGTTGTTGTTCAGCAGTTTGACTAGAGGTTCTCCTTTGGGAGTAGCCAACTGATATGCCCCATATCAAATTTACCCTTGCCATCTTGATTCAATTGTATCTTCTAATTCTCGTTGAGGACCAAGTCACCAATTTGAAAGTTTCTATCTTTGATCCTCTTGTCAAAGCTTCGTTTGAGTTGATTTTGATAAACTTCCAAATGGTTTAATGTGCTCAAATGCATTTCATCTAGGAGTTCTAATTCATTCAATCTAGATACCTTGCATTCTTCATTGCTTACCATGCCTTTTCATGAGACTCGCAATGAGGGGATTTTGACTTCGATAGGTAGCACAACTTTTGATCTATAGACCAAGGAAAAATGTGTGGCACCAATAGGTGTGTGGATGTTGGATCTATAAGTCCATAAGGCTGGATTTAGCTGTAAATGTGAATCACAACCAACATCATTGATAGTCTTTTTTAATATTTTTAGGATTGTTTTATTAGATGCGTCTGTCTGACCGTTTCCTTGAGGATAGTAGGGTGTAGAAAATCTATGTTGGATAGAGAATTTGGAACAAATTTCTCAAACATCTTGATTTTTGAATGGGTGCCATTGTATGTTACAATTGTTTGTGGGATTCCATATCTACAAATGAGATAATTCAAAATGAATTTTGATATCTTTTTACTAGTGATATAAGTCAATGGAATTGCCTCTATCCATTCTATGAAATATTTTGTTGCGGTGATAATGAATTTATGCTTATTGGATGAAGCAAGTGATATCTTACCTACCAAGTCTAATCCCCATTGTGAGAAAGGCCATGGTGTTGTGATCGGTCTCAAATCTTATGTTGGTGCATGAAATAGATCACTGTGTTGCTGACATTGTAGACACCTTCTAGAATGTTGAATGCAATCTTGATCCATGGAAGGCCAATAGTATCCTACTTTGAGTAGCTTTTGGACTAGGTTACGCCCGCTAGAGTGAAATTCGCAAATACCTTCGTGGACCTCTTGTAATTCCATTTGTACTTCTTCTACATTAAGACATCGAAGTAACATACCATGTAGGTTACAATGGTACAGGGTTTCTCCTAAGATCATAAAATGAGAGGTCTTATGGGTGAAGTTTTTCTTCTGAGGAGTCATTAAGTCAAGTGGTATGATATTGTTTTGGATATAGTCAATGTATCTTGGTACCATGGGGAGTTATGATCAACAACAAAAAACACCATTTTAGTTTATAGGATGTAAAATGCCAACACCACTAGTTGTTCCACAAGGATTTCATATTTAGGTTCATTCTGAGGAATATCTAGCAGTGATCCTATGGTGTCCATTACATCTGCAATTCTATTATTAACTCGAGGAACTTGTTCAAAGGTTATTTTGATGAATTACTCATTGAAACTATCCACCATTATTTTGTATGATAGTAATTTGTCATGTTTTGTTTGGTACTCATCATTCACATGTCGGATTATTAGCTAGGAGTCTCCAAAGACATGTAGCTCTTTTATCCTCCATTTGATCACCATTTTGAGCCCTATGATAAGAGCTTCATATTCTAAAATATTATTTGTATAGGGGAATGCAATCCTATAGGCTTTGGGTATACTATCTCCCTGTGGTGTGAGAAATAATATTTTTGCTCCTGAACCATGTTGAGTATGGGATCCATCAAAGTATAGAGTCCACTGGCATGTCTATTCTATCATCAAAATGCTCTCATCTGGAAAATCGACTAAGAGGCTTGTGATCATCTATGGGTGCTTCGGCTAATTGGTATGCTATGACTTGACCCTTTATAGCTCTCTTTCCTATGTACTCTATATCAAATTCACTTAGGATCATCACCCATTTGGCTATTCATCCTATTAAGGCTGCTTTTGCTAGTAAATATTTTAGTGGGCCCACCTTCGATATCAATTTCACTTTTATGTTTAAAATATAATGTCTCAAATTTTGTGTACAAAACACAACTAAGAGACAAGCTCTTTCAATGGGTGAATAGTTTAGTTCATAGACCACTAGTGTTCTGCTAATGTAAAATACTACCCTTTCTTTATTGGTTTTATCTAGTTGTGCCAGGAGAGCTCCCAATGTTGTTTGTGTGGTAGACACATAAAGTATCATCTCTTTTTCTAGAATTGGTGGCATGAGTACCAGAGGAGCACGTAGGTACTCCTTAAATTGATGAAATTCTTGGTCACATCTCCCATCCCATTTGAAGGTGATGTCCTTGTGTAAGAGATGAGTGAAAGGATGACATTTCTCTACCAATTGTGTGATAAATTGCCTAATTGACTATAGCTTCCCTTGTAGGCTCCTTAGTTGTTTGAGTATCTTTGGTGGAGGCATCTCCATTATAGATTTTACTTTGGTAGGATCCACCTCTATCCCTCTTCTTGACACTATATACCCTAATAGTTTTCCAGAGGTTACTCGGAACACACATTTTTTTGGGTTGAGTCTTAGATTGTATTGTTCTAATTGATCAAATACCTTTGCCAGGTTTTTCAAGTGATATGCCCTGTTGATTGATTTTTCTAGGATGTCATCCACATAGTCCTCCATGATTGTGTGTAGCATGTCATGGAATATGATCGTCATCGACCTTTGATAGGTTGCTCATGCATTTTTTAGTCCAAAAGGCATTACATTCCAACAGAAAGTTCCCCAAGCACAAGTGAATGTCATTTTGTGTTGGTCATCTAGAGAGATATTTATCTGATTGTATCTTGAGAAACCATCCACTAAGGAAAGCATCTCATGCCCTACTATTAGATCTACTATCATGTCAATGCTCAGTAATGGAAAGTCATCTTTCAGACAAGCTTTATTCAGGTCCCTTAAGTCTGTACATATCCTTATGCCCCCAATAGGTTTGGATACTGGTACTAGGTTTGATATCCATTGTGGATAGTCGATGGGTCTAATGAAACCCACAACTAGTAATTTCTTTAGTTCTACCTTCACTAATAATGGTATCTGGGGATGCATCTTTCTGAGTTTTTGTTTGATAGGCCTCACTCCTGGGATGACGACTAGATCATGCACTACCAATATTGGATCTAGTCCAAGCATATCAACATAGGTCCAAGAAAACTTTATCTTTCTCTCATTGATGAATGCTATGAAATTTTATTTTTCCTTAGGATCAAATGATGTTGCATGGTATGTTATCTTTGGGTCCTCTATTGTACCAACATTTATGGATTATGTTTCTTCTACTAGTAGTGTTGACCTTTCTTGATATTTTGATATGGGGAGATTGAATCCTCCATCCTTGGGTGCCTCTAGGAGGTTTCCACCTTTAGATGCATCCTTTATTTTTCTCTTTTCTAGATCTGATAAAGCCACAATGTGGTTTTCTCTAGGGGATCATATTTTTATGTTTTTTCTTTCAATTTTGTGACTAGAAAATTCAATTTCTCCACCAAAGTATTTCTCTTGTTCCAGTTCCATGGCAAACCTAGCTTTTTGATCCCCTACTGGTAGTTCTGCTTGATGTCCCATGAACTCTACGATGGCCTCATCATTCTGGAATTGATCTAATATAGGTCCATGTTGTTGTTGATCCCAATCTATGAGTTGAGGATGACAGAGTGGGAGACTATCATCTTGGTCCGCAAAGTTTACAAAAGTAGGTGAAAGGGTGAATATGGCTCTGGTGTCTTCTTCCCATTGGTTATCTAGGTCATCATTACTAGAGTCGATGGAATTATATCTTGTGATGAAGGAAGGGGAATCCCATTTGTATTCGCTAGAGTCTATTTTAGAATAGTAATAGATGTTAGGAATGGTTTCCACGTACTGGAGAGGGAACCTATCAATTCTAAAGTTGTCAAATAAATATTCAATGGGTAATTTGTTGTCCATGACATGGTAGATATCTAGTGCCTTAACGTTAGCAGCAGTTTCTTGTTTCTTCCAAGAGGTTCGTCCAATTTTTGGGATGACCATGTCTTTTGGTTTATAACCTAGCCCCATATTCTTTTGTCTCTATTCCACTATGATAGGCTTTGATCGACCTTGTTTGTGTAGCCCTAGGCCACTTATTCCACTGTATCCCATTTGTCTAACTAATTGACCCCTTAGTGTTAGGATCAATTAAAATGGTTTGTGGCTTTTGGGGTTCTATTTGGTCCTCTTTGTAAATCATAGATGAAAGGTCCTCCTCAAATATTTCTTCATCTTTCATGTCTCCCCATCTAGTAAAAATAGTGGTTTTGGCTATCATTTGTACTATTTGGATCTATTTTGGACTTCCATACACTCCAAGTGTTGGCGGAAGCATGCCAATGCAAAATGATTGGTTAAAATGGTAGTGCCCATTGTCTTTGTCAAGTACTTGGATCTTGGTTTCTGCTTTTGGTTGTTATTGTACTTGGAATAGGCACAGGTTGGATTTTATTGTATTTCTCCTCCAACTTTGCACAAAAATGGAAAGGTTCAGGATCAACATATAGTGTTAATTTTTTTCCTTCATGGGGAAACTTTAAGAATTGATGGAAAGTGGAAGGGACTGCTTGTAATGCATGGATCCAAGGGCATCATCCAGTACTTGACAAGTGGCTTTTGTTACTACTGGTCCTATATGCATCGACAACCTGATTTTCCCTTAAGATTTTCTCTCTAAGTCATCATATGCCCTTATGGTGATGCTTTTACCTTTATCAATCACGTCATTAGAATACCCCAGATATTTTATGAATTTTAAGGTACAAATGTTGAAACCTGCACCATTATCTATCAACACTCTTTTGAACATGGTTTTGTGAACACCCACCTCTATGTATAGAGCTTGGTTATGGAATGTTCTTTGTGGTAAATCTTTCTCTGAAAAGAGTAAGTGATTACTTTCAGTGATTTTTCCAATCATATCTTGGAACTAACTAGGATCAAGGTCATTAGGGCCCGATATTTCCAAAGCTATTTCCAATATATCCCTATGCATGGGTGATAGTTCTAACAATTCTAGGATTGAGATGAGGGCAGGTGTCTTTTTTAACTATTCCACAATGCTATAATCACTTGGTGATTTGATTGTGCGTTTGGGAGGTGTTCCTTGTATTGTAACTCTTCCACGGTGGTGGTTACATTGCAATTGTTGTCTCCTCCTCTAATTGTTACTACATTTTCCCTATTGTCATCAACTTCTGATAGGGTTCCTAAAACTATGTCGCCATATGTGTAATTAGCATTATGGTACTTTTGTCCCTTTCCTTTATCGTTCCTCTTAGCATGGTTTGGAATTGGGTTTGATTATATTTGTAGCTCCTTATTTCCAGGCCGATGATCAACATCTACTTCCCCTTTTTCTATTAAGTCCTGAATGATATGTTTGAGGTGCATACAATTATTAGTCGTATATCCTTTGATCATATGGAAATCACACAAGTATTTCTCATTGTACCATGGAATATTAAAGCTAGGTTCCTCATAATTTGGGTGGCCATTTTTTTTGATGAGCTTATATTGTACTAGTTTGTATATGACGATCTCAAGTTACTCACCTAATACAGTAAATTGCCTCCTAGGTTGATCATACTGCCTCTCTCACCCTCCTTGATTTTTCTATTGGTTTATAACCTGATTGTTCTTGGGATAAGTAGTTTGGTTGCTTTGCATGTTGTTAGGACCATGTTTTTTTTTTGCCAATTGTAGTTTATTCTAATTTGTGTTCTTTGCATTCCATACTGCTCTAGCGTCTATCACTCCATCATTTGTAATGTTCTTGTTCTTAGCCTAGATTTTGGATTTTTCATTTGAGTTAGAGGGATTGTCTTTTGATTTGTTTGTCTTTAAATTTCCTCTTTCTATAAGATCTCTCTCAATATGTAACACTTTTTGGATTGTTTCTTCGAATTCTACAAGACATAGCATAGTGAGACGATAGTTTATTTCAAGTAGAACATTTGTGATGAATATATCCACCAATTCCTTGTCTGGTATGGGCCATTTGCTTCAAATTTCTTTGTGTCTCCATCTTTTCAAGTAGGATTTGAAGGACTCTCCCAGGTTCTGATTGATCCTGGATAGACTCATCATGGTGATATCTTGTTCTATGTTAAATTCAAAGTGGGTTATAAATTTGCTAGACAACTCATCAAAAATTTTGATTCTAGGTTTAAGACGAGTGAACCAATCCATGGAATTACCTGTAAGGCTACATGGAAAGAGCCTCATGAGATAGGAATCATTGTTTTGTACCTCCATACATGATATCAAGAAGTCTCGTATAGTCTCTACTGGATCTCCTACTCCTTTTTACTTTCTTTCAAACCTAGGTATCTCAAAGTTTTTTGGAAAGGGTAGTGTCATAATAGATTGATCAAATGGGAAAGAACAAATTTCTTGCACGGTGTAGGTCTTCTTTTGTTTCCTTATTTGCATATCTGCTATTTTTTGGGTAACCACATTTAGCTTTAGTTCCATCTCCATCTTTGGTAGATGTGTTTGCAAACCCTATGTGTAATAACCTTGTTGTCCTATCAGGTTTTGGTTATAGTTGGGGTATTGCAGAGCTACAAGACCGTGGTAGCCATATGGGATGTAAGGAGGATTAATTCCTTGTTGTGTATAAGGAGGGTTGATTCCTTTTTGTGGGGGTGGAACCTATGGAAGGCTTCCCTATTGATGTGTTGGTAGGATACCTTATTTTTGGGATGACTGATTTGAGGGCACTCTGTGGCACACCCTACTAGGTAGGACTAAAATAAAGGTTACCTTAGTGATGCGATGGAAGGACACCTTGTTGTTGGGATGATTGATTGAGGGTGCTCTATGGCTCACCCTACTAGGTAGGACTAAAATGAAGGTTGCCCTGATGATGTGTTGGTGAGACACCTTGTTGTTGAGATGATTGATTAAGGGCACCCCGTGGTACACCCTACTGGGTAGGACTAAAATAAAGGTTACCCTGATGATGGATTGGCAAGACACATTGTTGTTGATATTTCTAGTTGTTCTGAAGATATTGGTTATTTTGATGGGGGCCTTGTGTTCCACCCTGTTGCAGATACTAGTTATTTTGAGAATGGTTGAGATTGGATGTGTTTTGAGGTATGTACTTTCTCAGAGGTAGATTTTTATTCTAAGGTTCGTATTGAGATGGCCCTCCTTGGTACATTTGTGCTAGCACTACTTGTTCAACCTGAGTTGGTTTTCTGAACAAGGGGTTCTCTTTGGGTTGATCATTATTTTGGAATAACACTGGTGGCATATTTGGTCTTTCCAAAGGTTGGGTAATTTGTCTCACAACTGAGTTATCCCCTAAGGGAATAAGGTTGGGGTCTTTAAGAGCTTCTACATTGAAATCCACGGGTAACTTAGCACCACTTTTTTCTAACTTGAAGAAATAGGAATTTGGGTCTTTTCTTAACAACTTGTCCATTAGTTTTAGAACCTTAGGGTTGTTAGAATGTTCAAAAAATTCTTCCTCATTTATCTCTTCATCCTCATTTACCTCTTCTATAATTACTTGGTTTGGATCCTGGTTACCTTGTTCCATAACCTCCTTTTGTTTATGAATTATTTCTTCCTCAGTAAAAGTGTCTTTATATACTGGCCTCTTTTGGGGAGTTTCAAGATTACTTGGCCTATAGCCCCATGGGCTACTCTCATCGTTCATGTCATTTGTTTTTGGGATACTGGTGGTATTCTTGTCGAATTCCATCTTTTTCCTATGTTGTGATCTCGTGGTTGTCATAAAAAACTTGGGTCTCCTATGGGAAAGTGGATTTCTCCCTAGTTTGACTCCAATCCTAAAGACCTAATGTTGTCTAGTTCTTTCCTTTAGAGAAGTTCAGTATCATGGAAAAGTCCACAATTTTGACTAGAGAAAATAGATATAACCCTAGATTGACCTTGGAAGTGCATCTATATAGAACTTTACTACCAATTTGTTTCTGTTTTTATGTAGCACTGAGAGGTGTTTCTTGAGAGACTTTGGACTCAGATGTCTAATCTGAAATAACAACCTATGGATCTTACTTTAGGAATCTTTACCTTGCATGAGGTCATGAAGTGGATAACTATTACCATGTGGGAGGTAGTAATATGGGTCTTCTAGTTGCTATGTTTTCTTTTTCTTCCTCTTCATTTAGTACAATGGATGCAGCGAGAAACTTGTGAGGTTTTCCATTTTTTGAAAACATAAATTTTCTCAAACTGCTTATGATATTGGTTTGTGGACTTGTAATGTGCATGAGACTTGGTTGAATAATTGGAGCTACAGGATTTGTTTGTTGAACTAGGGTAGTTGGTTGCCAAATGGTCATAAATTTTGGGTGGTGTTTATGGGATGGTTGTTGTGAAGCTCAAGACCCTAAGATTTGAGTGTTGTTTTGGATGACACTACTTCTGTGGGAATCAAAATGTTGAAGAACTAAGGTCTATATTCCACTTCATTATCCAGAGGATATGTTGTGGGAAAGTTTACTTGTAATATCTGTGAGTCCCAAGTAACTATTAATATCATGGACTTCTGAGTGGAGGAATGACCTTAATGGTTTGCTTGATTTTGATTTCAAATAGGAAGGATGGTAATAATGGATGTAGGACTATATGACCTTCTATCTTTCCAATTGTTTTGGTTCGAACAATGATCTCATGAACAACACTTTTTCAAAATTTTCTCTGTGTTTTGAAGTATGGCAAGTGATAAGACACCACTTGGGCTGACTTAGGAAAAATGGAATTATGTGAGCTTCATGTCTATAACTTAGGTTGTGAAAGCACAACACCCAAGACATAGTTTCCAAATGTTTACTTTGATTAATGTACCCTGAAATTAAAGCCGAAATGTTTGGAAACCTTTAAGGGGTGAAAACTTAATGCTTCTCTCAAAAGTGTGCATTAAATCAAAGGGTTTGTGGTTTAACCATCTTGTTCAATATTTGTTTTGAATGTGTTCTTTTTTATTTAAGCCAAACATAGAATTTGATGTCAAATTGTTTTGAATGTAATGGGATAAGTTTAACATAAACCAACAATTACAACCCTAGGGGATAGACACCATTCTCTTATGTAAGCCTACCTCATGCTTCAAAGATATGATTTTACATACAGCTTATGGCACGGGCCTGTAGTCAGACATGGCAAGTAACTTCTTGGAAGTAAATTCTGATGCACCACTTTTAGAGAATGTTTTTTGATAATAGGGTAGCTTCTAAAACAATTTGGTTCTTAGTGATAACTGTGAACACATAAATCTGACACTCACTCATTGGCCACTTAAGCCTCTTTAACCATTCCCATTCCACTTAAGGTATGGGATTAGGTGTAGTCTATTGTCAACATGACTTGATGCTACTTTCTTATGATTTCACAACCTTTAATATAGCCTGCCAGTAAACGTGCTTCGAGACCTTGCAATGAGTTCTCCAGCGTGAGATGTATCTCAAGGCAAGCCTCCTCTTTAAGGTAAATTTGAAAAAATGAATTGCATTGTTTAAAAATGTTATTTCACTCACCCAAGATCGCCAAAAGGTGCAATGGGAGAAGATAAAACACTTTTAGCTTTTCCAATCACTATATGTACATAAAACACTTCATTGCAATTTGATTCATTTTAAACACCTCGAGTGATGTTATCCCCAAAATTTTTTTTTAAAGGAAAACAAAAGTTATTAATAACTTACACCAATATGAATTGTTCAAGACATCAATCAATTAAGATAGCAATGGTGAGAAATCACAAAGAAGTATTTTTTAATTTTTATGAGCTCCAAATAAGGTGTTTCTAAGAAAGGCAATCCTTGTCTTATCTTGGTCAACAAATGCAAAAACGTGCGTGCGTCAACAAAATGAAAAATGATTTTGCTCTTTTTATGCACCAAAATTAAAGGTTCCTACTTATGAAAACATTAAATGTGTTCACTTTTAGAGCCCAAAATTGAAGTTGTTTTATACTTTTTACGAGCACCAAATGAAAGTTCCTAAGTTAAAAAGCTTAAAATTTGTTCATTTTTATCAACACCAAAATTAAAGTGTGAGTTTGTGTTGTTCATTTTTAGAGAACCAAAGTGAAAATTCCTAAGTTAAAAAAGCTTGAAATTTGTTCCTTTTATCAACACCAAAATCAACGCGTGAGTTTTTTGTTCATTTTAGAGCATCAAAGTGAAAATTCCTAAGTTAAAAATGCTTGAAATTTGTTCTTTTTATCAACACCAAAATCAACGTGTGAGTTTGTCGTTGTTCATTTTAGAGCATTAAAGTGAAAATTCCTAAGAGTTTTTAGTGAAACAAAACATTTGCTAGTGAAAACCTATTATGAGTGCAGGATTGTTGCATTTGTCTATTAGAACAAATGCTCAGAACATTAAAGACAAATGCATTGGTTTCAGAGAACTACACAGTTTTAAGAATAAATGATCAAAACCCTATCAAATAGATGCTCACTCAGGAAATTACAAATGCACTAGTCTTAGACAAATACGCCATTCCCATGAAAAGTGTGCAATTCTTCTGAAAAATGCATAATTCTTCTAAAAAATGTGCAGTTTTCTTATCAAATAGATGCTTAGACTTTCCAGATAGATGCTCAAGTCTTCAGAACAAGCGCGTGAAAACTTTTAGAGAAGTGTTTTCATGACCTACAACTTAAAAAATGGCTCAAATGAAAATTAGTAAAGGGGACAAGGGTCCCACTAGGCATGCCAAAATGTGTGAGGGGGAATGAGGATGTTAGATTAATGATCCAAGAGGGACATTAGAGCAATCTAATGAAGAAAACTGATCAACAACCAAAAAGCTCAAAATCTAAAATCTAGAAACCTACACATGTGAAATTCAACTATACTAATGCAAACATGATAAGGAATCTACTAATTACCCAAATGAGAACAAAAGATAGCTTTTACTATCCCGTAGCAGAGTGTATTCACTTGATGTTGGATTGTTCTTATCACAACGAAGCCACTAAAGTTTGTGTGCAAAGTGTGGATGAATGCTTGTTGTGTTTAGTTGATCGAAGATGGTGGATGAAGCTCTCTCTCAAGGATGATCTTGATAGCACTTCATTGCTCAATGTATAGGAATTCTCTGATCCTTTTTTGTGAGGAAAGGGGTTTGTTATATAGAAAATGATATTTGAAATGGATGATCGAGATCATTTTGAAGAATATCTAGATCAATGGTCATAGTGTGTTGAGAGGATTTAGACATGAGGTAATTGTGCAAAGTTGATTGCACAATTGGTGTGATTGGAAAATAGATTGGCTAGTTAAGACTTTGACTGATCAGTCAACTTTGTGATAGCTTAGTTAGGAATGTGATGTTTTAGTTAACTGAATAGATGGATTAGTTAACAAAATAGATTGATTAGTTAAAACATTAGATTGCTTAGTCAACAATCATAATTTGCTCAATCAAAAAGTGGGTGAGGAATATGAATTAATTGATTTAATTAATTCATTCATTTTTGGGATTTGAATGTGCAAATCAAAGTTTGAATTTTACAAACAAAGTTGCATTAGTTTGATTTGATTCAAATTTTTGAAGGGAAAGTGTTGTAATTAAATTATTGTTTAATAATTTAATCCACTTAGGAAAATAAGGTGATTTAGCGATGCAATTAAATAATTGGTGTTATTTAATTAATCAAGATGAAATAAGGTGGGATTAGGACTTTATTAAATAAATGAGATTTATTTAATTTGTCGAAATGATGAAACATGAATTAATTAAATAATGTTGTTTTATTTAATTAATAGAGGAATTAGGGTTTCTAAGACTTTATTAAATAAATGATATTTATTAAATTTGTCCAAAATGATGAAAAAGTGAATTATTTAAATAATGTTGTAGTATTCAATTAATAGAGGAATTAGGGTTTTTGATGTCCTTTTTATGTGATGCAATGTGGTGTGATACGAGAATGTTTGTGGTATGATTCCTAGCATTTTGGGATGATTCTAAGATGATCTGAGATGTTATAGGATGATTTTGAACTATTTCGAGGTGATTCTGAGATGATCTGAGACTTTATGTGATGATTCAGAGTTATTATGAAGTGTTATGAGATGATTCCGAGTCATTCTGAAGTGTTATGGGATGATTTCGAGTCATTTCAAAGTGTTACAAGATGATTCTAAGTCATTCTGAAGTGTTACGAGATGATTTTGAGTCATTTTGAAGTGTGACAAGATGATTTCGAGTCATTTCGAAGTGTTATGGGATGATTTTGAGTCATTCTGAAGTGTTACAGGATGATTCCGAGTCATTTTGAAGTGTTACGAGATGATTTTTAGTCATTCCAAAGTGTTATGGGATGATTTCGAGTCATTTTGACATGTTACGAGATGATTCTGAGTCATTCTGAGATGATGTGAGATGATGTTCCATATCGTTTGATGATGCTTGAGGTTGTTTGATGTCGTTCAGTGTTGTTTTGATGTCATTCAATGTTGTTTGATGTCGTTCATTACTGTTTGATGTTTTTCACTGTTGTGTGATAGGTGTCAAGTTAATTTTACATGTCTATAATACCTTACCATGCTATGTGGTTCCAAAAAATCACTCTGATAATTATTATAATTGATTGAAATTGAAGAAATATTGTCTATACTATTACAAGAATATCATTAAAGGTTGGATAGCCCCATTACATGTTAAATTTTACTATTTACTATTTCTTTAAAGTCTTCAATGTGATTATCCTCACAAATGTAGGATTATAAAAATTAGCTACAAAAATACTAATAAAAAATTGAATTGTGAAAATGCCAATATTTAATAGGTTGGCATTAGTATATAAAACCAAATTTAAATGAAAAGAAGTGAACAATACATTATTAAAAAAATAAATTATTGACAATATTACAGATTGACTATAATACATTATGACTAAAGTTATAATTGGGAAAAATAAAATTTTATTAAATTAAATATCACTTTTTTGTACCATATTTATTGATTGACAATGTTAGTGTCAATTTTCTATTGAAACCTAAAGCTTTTAAGGTACACATTTTTAATAGTCACCCTACATTATGTAAAATGCTCCCTCAGATTAGCTAGAAAAATTATTATAGTCACTCAAGGACTCTTGAGCCTCTAGCATCACTTGTAAAACCAAAAACAACCTTCTACAAGAGAGAAAAACAAGAGAATAAATTTGCAATAATGGATGCAAGATAATATGACCAATATGCAAGACTCAATATTTCAATGATATTGGATTGGAATGAAATAAAAATTAGAACCCCTTGGTTATATAGCCAAGGTGAGACATAGGATTAGAGGAGATAATGATAAGTGTATTAATCCTATGTCACAAGACGACTAAATTAACAAAAATATCAAAACTATAAGATATGATACGATCTTATCTAGACAAATAAGACTCATAGAAGTTCACCTAGGACATAAGTAAACTTAACATGTGAATAATTCCAATTAATAGGAATTATCTAGGTACAATACTTTATTCACACCAACATGCCCCATTAAGTGCAACTTAGGGATTATATTATCATATAAATGATGCAAGGATGGATCCCAACTACTAGGCCATGTTAGGTACCCATGTACAAATACAATATATCACAAACAAAGAAAAGGAGAAAACCCAATGGGACACAACTCTTCCCTAAGAGATAATTTTTTTTTCTCTCACTAAAGAATGAGAATGAAAGAAGCCCATGTGAGGAAAAAGAATACCCCTCATAAGAGACACGAAGGGAGATAATGCAATACCCCTCAATGTTGAGTGTTTTTCAATGATGGTAGAAGCTAGACATTGAATGGGGAAGATGATTCATTCTCATTGAAGAACATTCATCCCCTTAAAAAGAAACCAAACCAAGATAGTATAAAGTATGTCTTTCCATTATTGAAATGCATACATAGTAAGAAGGATAGTATGTGATGTCCTTGAACTATGCTTCAATGTCTCCATGTTGCTGCTGAAAGTTGACACACTCCAAAGAGGAATTCCAAGCTCCACTCTTGAATAGGAAAATCCAAAATATCCTAGAAATAGATGTAGAAGACAATCTACAGAAAATATACCTCCTCTATAGACAAGTAATCCTCCTCCAATTTTTTTCCAAAAGAATCCATAATCAAATCAAATTGTGAAAAATGATCATGTAGAGAATGAACACGAGGGTCAAAGTGTTCCCTCATCTCCATCAAAGAGAAGATGAATACAATCAATGATATCTCCAAAATATGAAATATGGGACTCAAAAAACAAACCATCAATTTCTATCAACTACTCATCCCATGGAGCCATATGCATCTAGAAGATAATGTATATCCTTCTACATTGAATTATAAGAGGCCAAAATTGTGAAAACACATGTGAGTGATCCCACAATACTGGTTTACAATTTTTGGGAAAACTGGACACTAAACTAATTTTTTAAAACTAAATCTTCACTTTTGGGCTCCTATAGCAGCTAAACCGTGAGGAATTTGAAGATGATGCAAACAAGTGATTTGTGAAATTTTCTCTATAGATTCTAAATATATTTTTTCAAATTTTTTGGAATCAAATTGCACTTCTTTTTCTATCTCCTTTGAAAACTAGCTTTTTTGAAAAAACAACATTTTTAAGGAGTGACGCTCACTGTATACAACACAACTCTTTTTGTATGAAGGATAAAATTCTAATTTTTTCGAATTTAGATTTTTAACTATGATATCTAGCACTTTCAATTTGTTTCATAGTGTTTTATTAAATATTTTTTCCTTAATCAAGTTTCGAAGTCAAACAAATTACAATGCAAACATAGGCGGACTATATACAACATAATTTTTTTTGTATGTATCCAAATTCAAATTTTTTTAATGGATCAAGGACATCAATACCTAGCATGAACATACTTTTTTTTTTTTGAAAATCTACTATTTTTCCACATGTGTAGAACAAAGAGCTTGGTTTTTGGTGAAAAACTTATGTTTAATAAAACTAAAAAAATAAATACATAATAAAACCAAAGCATATTAAAATTATATTCGTTGGATAAGTCTTTCTAAGGACTACCATCTTCTAGTTGATTCTATGAAATCTCCTCCATTTTCATCCTCAATCTGAGCTTCGAAGGGAAAAAATCTAGAGTTTTTTGTGTCGGAGGTTGGGAAGGTGGGAAAAGGGGGGTTTGCTCGAACCTAAGGGGTTTGAGCGAACCCCCAAGGGTTTGAGCGAACCCCCTTTCCACAATGGGAAAGGGTGGGTTCCCACATTTAATGGGTTCGCTCAAACCTAGAGTTCATTCGAACCCCCGAAAATGATTTTTTTTTTGTTTGGGGTCATTTTTTGGAATTTTTCCTTCCTCACTCGAATTGTAAACCACTTTTGTGGTTTCACCCATGCATCATCAAATAGAATAGAAGATGGAGGAAATGGAATGTAAAGATCAAGAATGGGATATGATGTGAGAACACCCAAGTTTAAGTAGCCAAAAGTCTCCTTAAAATCATGGTTCACACTAGAAGTGTGTTCAATAGTTGAAGGAACAAAGTCATCATCACAATAAAAATATACAAATTTGTATAACCGAGATGCATGACCAACCATCCCATTAGAAATAATCTCTCTACTCTCTATGTCTCTAATTATAACTAAATCAAGAGTTAATTCCATAGTCCTCCCCACTCTATCATGGGTAATCTGATAGATGGACATAATATTTTTTTTAAAATGTTGTACACACAAAACATCATTGAAAGTGCCTTCCCCAATATAAATAAATCCTTTCTCAATTATATTCATGTATGTATTGTTTCCCATAAAAATAGGTGACACAACACAAGGGTCAAAATAAGAGAAAATAGACTATGAAGATGCCATATGTTGAGATGCTCTTGAATCAAGAATTCATCTCCCAAATCCAAGACCTATAGAAGAAAAAGGTTCTTATCTTTTTCTACTTGATGTAGTAACTAAACTAGCATGACCTTTGTCCTTAATAGACTATTTTGAAGAAGAAGAAGTTGACTCAAACATTTTGTAAGGTAGATCACTATGATTATTCTTAAGAAGATGTTTCAATTAATTAATATCCTTCTCATAACAAGAATACTCATCATGTCCAAGATTCTTGCAATATGAAAAAAATAGCTTCTCCTTTAAACATTTATTCTTTGGTTGATTTGAATGTTGATCTCTTTGATTTCTTTTTGTTTTTTTATTATAATTTCCTTAATCTTCCATCTAAATAACCAAAACTATCTAAGATTTAGGTGACCTTATTGTGATATAAGGAGGATTCACTGTACATGGGTCTCTTTCTTCTAAAGAGATCACCAAGGAACGAACTGCCCTTATACACCTCAAATTGAATAGATCGATGGAATCGTGAAGAGAAACAAGAAAGTAGGTCCAAGGTCTGAAAGAGAAAGAATTCTAAGTTTTTATCCCTGGATAAGAAGCTCTTAGCCAAAAGATGTTAGTGCAGTTCTCAAATGCCAGTGTGGCACGTTGTTGTTTACAAGACGCGCTGGCGTCCTAAGTTGAAGAGAACTCAGGTAGACAGACTAGAGTCTTGCTTCTTGACTCGAATCGAAAAATGAAAAGTGTCAAATGATCAACAAAAAATAAGGAATTGAAAGAGAATACAAGAGAGCTTGAAACAAGATCACCTTCATGCATTCAAGCCTTTAGTCCAAGCTTCCTTCTATAGCCTACACACAAAAGATCAAGGGGAAAAGCTTGGGGCTATATAGGGGCCTACCTCATTCAGACCCCCGTATTGGAGTTCCCACCTCCATGAATAACCAGGTTTGGTAGAGAGTTTAAAGGAAATGACAAAGTAAGTGGTAAAAACAAAACCTACTTCAAAGTAGAGCCCACACCAAAAAGTAGTAAATGAACTAGTAGGAAAGAGTGATAAGGAGAGAGAGCATTACCCGCAAGTCGAGACCCTCTTCCGGAGCACACGAGTGCATCACAATGTGATTGCTTGAGAGCTGGTAGCTGCTGGAGGGACCTCAATTCGGCATGGCTACACAAGTAAAAATATTGCTATTCAAGGGTAAAGTTATCCCAAGACTAGAGCAAGTGGTGAGAATTCTTGAAATGATGGCTTCCAACCCCACAATGATGGCAAAAGGAGTTTTTAATGCATGCAAGGGTGACACAAAGCTGTTTCACTCGAGACATAACCACCAAGATACGTGTCGCAAGGGTCAAGGCTCTAGATTAGTCATTTCAAACTCGAGAAACCACCAAGACACTAGCACGCCATGTGGATGTTCGTGCACCGCACATGCTTCTAGAGCTTAGATTTTTAGGAAACACCTTGTCAGGCTTCTGTCATTTTTCCATGCATATGTATGGAGTTAGAATTGCAAAATTCTTCCTCATGGGACTTTGTCATTAATACTCTTAGGTGTCATAAATGCTAGGCAAGATGCTAAAATGTGGAATTTCCCCTAGGTGCAATTCTGTGACATTACATTTTCCCCCACTTTAGTGGGCTCGATTTTGGAAAAAATTAGCCTCACTAAAGTAGAGAAGGAAAATTTCACCCAAATTTTGAATTTTACAGAAATGTGTGCCAGAAAGAGGGATCACTCAGGTCACCGAGGTTGAGCCAAATGGTACCGAGGATGCCCCCAACTTATGAGCTCAACAATCAACAACACCATGGTTACGAAACATTGTGCAAAATTATATCCTGCAAAACTATAATTTTGAGATAGTTTCGAAAGATCAGAAGAAACTACCAAGGATAGAAGAACGATCAAGAAAAAGTCATTGATTCAGAGGAGAAAAAATGATCAAGAGGTGACTATATGTGCCCTCTTGAGTTTTCCCCTAGCATGGTGGGGTAAAGTCAGGAGAAACCGGGGAGCCATGAGCTCCAGGAAAAATGGGCCCTGGGGGGCTTATATATACCTAGGTGGGCCCCTAGAAGGGTCCTTTTAACAATTCACTATGAGCAGATTGTTGAATTTTGTGAGAGAAAATTCAGCAAAATGTTGAGCAGGAGAGAGTACAAAGTGTCGAGGCTTTAGTAGCTATGGGATGATATTTCCGCAAGTAGCGAGGTCGACCAAGTAGGCTTCTTAGCCTTTCTTTTTGTGTCATTTAGCTAATTTTTTAAGGCTTTTTATGTTTCAAGGTGCATTGGAATCCAAAAAGTGTGCTTGCATCTTCATTCCGCATTGACATCCAGGACTCATGCTGAGGTCCCGGATCGGTGCTGTCATCCTGAGGATGTGCTGGCATCCTTTGGGCGACTATGATAGATCTGGGATGTAGGCCCCTCGTACAGATGTTTGTGTGGCATGCACATGTCCTTTTGAAGAGTTTTCCAATATGATCGGGTTTCTAACTTAAACCTTTCCAAGTTTTTGCAAGATTATCCGGGGATCCGTGAGCATCTCGGAGGGTGAGTGTTCTACCTCATTCGAGAGAAGAGAGACCAGTTATCCCTAGATGAGGTCACACACTTAGAGAGAGTTAGTCTCTGGCATGTGTTCATTATGCTAGAGATGCGCTATCATGATAGGATGCTCACCATTCTGATGGAGCTGTGGGATGCTATTACGTCCTCTTTTCATCTACCCTGCAGGGAGATGACCATCACACTAGAGGATGTTTATCGGATGCTTGGGCTTCCCATCCACAAATGGCGGGTGGTTCTATATGACACCCAGTCGGCACGGGAGTGCATCGAGGGTGTCCGCTACTTCATAGGGTTGACTGACAACGGTGATGACACTGGGCACATTTATACACATTGGTATGACCATGTGAGGATGACAACACCATTGTTACGTTAGGTGATGGTGGTGATTGTCGCCTTCAGGATTTCCATAGAAAGGAAAGGCTCGCACCTACACAAGGGCCTCATTTTGATTGTTAGAGACATGGTGGAGCAGAGGAATTTTTTTCTTGGAGGCACAACATGTTAGCACACCTCTACTAGGAGTTGGGGTGGTACATGCACTATGAGTACCATAGCCTCACAACGTGCACACTTTTGTAGGTGTGGGAATTTTCCCACATTATGTGTACCCAACCAATTGGTTTTCCTCAGCGATGGTCGTATGATGTCCCAATGGCCCACTAGTAAGATATGACAGGCCAGTGGCGCTTCAGAGACTTATAGTTTTAGAGGCTACAGTTTGAAACTGTCGCTGCCAAAGAGGTTCATTGGAGACCTAACCATTATTTTAGGTGGGTAGATGATAGCAGGTTCCTAAGGAACCTTCAGCGGGACTGTTTTTTAGTGGGTCACCACGATTTTGTTATTGTACCATATTATTTGAGTCGGGTCATGTGACAACATGACCGTATTCAAACCATATTGATTGATGTGCCCACGTACACCAGGGCGCACCGTAGTGTTGTGAAGGTTGGTTACCGCCCTTGCCCTTCCATCATAGGCATTGTCTTTTCAAACAATGATGAGCCTGACTATGATCTACTGGCTATGGCGACAGTGGAAAATGTGAGGGTGGCAACTAACTTTACCTAATGGTGGAAGAGGCATTGTCCTACTCCCATCTTTGGTGAGGGTGCTTGAGGAGGGGGCTCAGGCCCACAGGAGGGGAGCCTAAACAACCATCACAGGGTAGGAGGAGAGCCCGCCAACAGGGTGGAGTAGAGGAGGAGGAGGAGCCAGGACAGGAGGAGGCAAAGGTGGTGCTCATGAGGCCTCGACGATGGAGGAGGTCAAATCCTCCCCCAGCTACCCCTATTTCATCAACATCACTAGCCTCCATCATTCCAACAGTAGCAACACTAACATCTCTTAAGACAACCACTGATACTTGCAGTACAGGTCCTAGTGTAGATCTGCACCCTAATCTAACCTGGCAACTAGGGGATCTAGGTATACGCAGTGCATTGTTTTTATTTCCCTACTTTTTGTATTTCTTCATATATTTTTTATTGTTACCTACATACACTTTCTATGTGATAGTAATCCCCTTCTCTCTCTTGTGGTTGCAGAGGATGCATAGGGATGGACTGAGTTTATAGCTTAGTGTGTTTCAGAGGTGGCCCCTACTGTACAAGTTGAGGGGACAATCCTTGATGCCTATCAGCCTATTTTAGTGGGGAGGCATGCCCCTATTTTTGAGTCAGTGGCACATTTGGGGACTGCATATAAGGAGTGGGATGTCGAGGTGATTGCGAAGCTGATAGCCATCGGGGGCAATGGGATCAGATGTCAAGAGAGCTGCAGATGGTGCTCACCAAGCATATGCGATAGTGATGATGGATGATGTCGCCAAGGCAGCACACAAAGCCCTTTAGAGCCACATTGATGAGCTCAACACGTAGCTGGCTGTTGTGATCCTGATAGATGTTCAATGGCTACAACAAGAGATAATACATGTGAGGATGGATATCGGCTTGTTGTAGGGGGATCTCAGAGGGATATAGGCAGGTCTATCAGCATCACGCTCACATCGATCCTAATCTTAGACCACCATGCAACCTCCTCCCAGAGCACTAGAGTGGCCGCTAGAGCCAGAGTGCTCAGGGAGCCACATGCCTCAGAGATAGGACCCCTATTTTGTACATCATTTTTGTAGCCACACGTACATATACATACATATTTGTAGATCTTTTGTATAGACACATATTCAATGGCCACTCATTTTTTTATGGCAGTGGCACGATACATGTATATGACATTTGATTCATACATTGGACATACATATATATATATATACATCGGTTTCAGTATCATAACTTTTCTTATGTGTATGCTTTCCATTTTCATATATGCTCATGCTATGGATGGTTTTTACTTATATGGATGTATTTTTTCATTAGATGCTAATCATGACTTGAATTAACATGTTTACCCATATGTTAATTAAATGCTATGATGATCTAATAACATGATGTGATGCATGGATGTTTAGCATAGTGAGACATATGTATGTATGCTTTTATATGCACACACATGGTCATGTCATAATCAATTTTTTTTTCATGATGTGAAAATAGGTAAATGTTAATATATGCAGTATTACTACCCTTTAGGGAGAACACCACATACATGGAAAATTAGGACACTATGCATAGTATCGACAAAGATGCATCACATTAACAAGTTATTTTAAAGGTGTTCTGTCCATAGATAATAATCCATAGGCACCTGAACCATATACAAAAACCACGGTGTAAGGACCTAACCAGTTAGGACTAAATTTTCCTTTCTGGTCAGGTAGCGCATTCACATTTCATTGATTTTCATATAGAACCAAGTCTCCTATCTTGAAGGTCCTAGGAAGCATGCCTTGATTATATCGTTTAGATAGAGACCGCTGGTAAGCTTTAGGGTGTTTGAGGGCCTGTAAATGGAACTCATCGAGCATCTCAAGTTGGTGCAAATGGTTGACCTGATAGGTTTCATCATCAATCATCCCTCTAAGGGAAACGCGTAAAGATTGGATTTACAACTCTCAAGGCATGATAGCTTCGACGCCATACACGAAGTTATAGGGTGTCATTCTTGTCACTGTGTGAACACTTGTGTGATAAGCCCACAAAACATAGGTTAACTGAATGTGCCAATCCTTGCCATGTTTATTAATTGTCTTATGAAGAATTAGCTCGAGCGTTTTGTTAGACGCTTCTACTTGGCCATTGGATTGCAGATAATATGGTGTAGAAAATCTATGTTGAATATGAAATTTTTCTAGGAACTCCTTTACTTCCTTGTTTTTAAATAGTGTACCATTGTCAAAAACAAGTGCAACAGGCAGTCCAAACTAGGAAATGATGTTATTCAATAGGAAGTTACATATAGTTTCATCACTTGTGGATTAGAGTGAAATAGCTTCAACCCACTTCATGAAATAATTTATAGTAGTAATAATAAAGGTATGCTCTTTGGAAGAAGAAGGTGATATTTTCTCGATAATATCCAACCCCCATTTTGTGAACAACCAAGGAGAAGTTTGATTCTGCAGCTCCTAAGAGGAAGCGTGGATAAGACGGCTATGTTGTTGACATTGAAGGTACTTTTTGACAAAACTGAAGGAATCTTTTTCCATCGTCTGCCATTAGTACCCCATATGTTTTAATTTCCTCACTAGGGATCTACCACCGAAATGTACACCCTAGAGCCTGCATGGGCTTCTTTAAGGGAAAGGGGTATCTCTATTTTAGTGAGGCACCTTAAGAGAAAGTTATATTCTTTTCAATAAATAACATCGGATAAGATGAAATAGTGTGCTGAAAGCTTTCGTATACGGGTGTAATCATTTTTTGTCGCAACTTCATGAAAAATTCCATTCCTCAAGTAATTGTAGATGCTAGAGAACCACTCTCTCGAATCTACATGGAGGAAAATCAGAGATTCAGGTGTGAGTTGATTAGGAACTGCCAAGGTTTGCATGACCTGCACCACGAAGTGGTATTCCTTTGTGCCTTCCTCTGAAGGTATCAAGGAAGCCGCTCCTGCCATGGAATCTACATGTTTGTTTTCTCACCTAGGAATGTTGTTTATTGTGAAGTAGGAAAACTAATTAAGCAAGGAGAAAGTGAGGTCTCTATATCGAGACAACTTACTTTGTTTAGCTTGATATTTTCCCATGATCTGATTCACAATAAGCTCAGAGTCACCTAGTATATGAAGATGTCTATTTTTCAATGCAATCATGACACACAACCGAGCAATGAGGGCTTCATACTCGACAATATTATTGGTACAAGGAAAGTCTAATCGAAAGGATAGGAGGACTGGTTTACCTTCAAGGGAGGTCAGGACTATGCTTGCTCCAGAATTGGTCTGACACCTCGACCCATCGAAATACATTTTCCATTCAAGGTCATAGTTGATTGCGAAGATATTCTCATTAGGGAATAAGTCCAACCCGGGGAAGGAGCAAGGTGAGGGAGCATCCACCAACTGGTCGGCCACCGCTTTTCCTTTTACTGATTTCTGAGTGATAAATTTTATATCAAACTTAGACAGCAATATAACCCGCTTCCCCAATCTCCCTGCAAGGTCGGTGCTAGAGAATAGATGTCTCAAAAGTTCTATTTTTACTAATACATGAGTAGTAGCATGGAGGAGATAATGTCTCAACTTTTTGTGTAGCGAATACAAGAGCAAGGAACTACTTCTCCATGGATGAATAATGGGTTTCACAATTGACTAAGATGCGGCTAATGTAGTAAAATGCTCTATCTTCCTGTATCATCATACTAGGCCAACAAGGTCACTAAAGTCTATGGTGAGGTAGCGAGGTAAAGTAGGAATGGCCGACATCAATACAGGAGGATTGGTCAAATAAGATTTGATGGATTCAAAAGCTTTCTGACATTCTTCATCCCACATAAAGTGAACATCTTTCTCTAGGATACAAGTGAAAGGAAGGGTACGGTCAACCAACTGAGATATGAATATGTGAATTTCCTAAATCTTCCCTTGTAAGCTTTGCAACTCGGTGATGTAACTCAGAGGAAACATGTTAATAATAGAATCAATCTTGTTTGTGTCAAGTTCGATCCCACGATAAGAGACAATAAACCTGAGAAGCTTTCTGACGTCAACGCCGAAGATACACTTTTGGAGATTGAGTCTCATCTTGTAAAGTCGAAGCCTTTCAAATCTAAGATGAAGATTCCTCAAATGATCTTTATGATTTACAGACTTCACCAAGATTTCATCAACATAATCTTCTAAGATTTTATGGATGAAGTCATGAAATATCAAGTTCATCGCTCATTGATAAGTCGCTCATACATTCCTTAATCCAAAGGGTATAAACACATAGCAGAAAGTCCCCCAAGGGGTAGTGAAGGCTATCTTGTACTAATCATCCAGATTAATACAGATTTAATTGTAACCTGAGAAACCATCCATGAAAGATAACAATGCATGGCCTGCGGTCAAGTCCACAATCATATCTATATTAGGTAACGAAAAGTTATCCTTAAGATAAGCCTTGTTAAGATCTCAAAAGTCAATTCATATACAAATACGACCATCAGTTTTGATAACAGCTACTATATTTGAGATCTAGGGAAAATAGTCAATGGGATGGATAAAGCCTACTTTCAATAGCTTCTCTATCTCGATCTTGACCATTAAGGCTACCCTAGGATTGATCTTTCAGATATTTTTTTTAACGGGCTTGGCATCGGGACATAGAACGATATTATGGACCATTATGGATTCATCTATACTAGGCATATCCTCATATTTCCAAGCAAAAATATTAGGGTAAGTATGCAAGAGAGCGGAGTGTTCATTTGCTTCTTTGGAAGAGAGACACTTCTCGATCTTGATTACTCTTTCTGAAGATTTTGCATCAACGGGGACTTCGATAGTATCTCCTTTAAGGAGGGAATTATGGTCCTTGGGATGAGATATTGAAACATCATCACTGACGTTAGATAGAGGGTCCTCCTTGTCAATGCTCAGAATGGATTCTCCAAAGTATGTTTTTTTATGTAAGCAATACATGATTCATTTCCTGTGATGATAAGGAGGCAACGGGGAATAAGCACATAGAAATTCCCCCAATGCTTCATCCGAAGAGAATAAATCTATAGGAAATTTCTTGGCACATCCCCTTGCTTCTATCCACTTAGGATGGACCAGGTTTAATGGTTCAATCGAAATCATGTTAACACCCCACTAGGGTTTTTGTCTAGACTATTCAACAGGACATCCCAAACCCAAGTTGCGTTATCCTTGCTTAAACTAGATAGGGACTTGTATTCCTTGCTCGATACATCCTAGGGCTTTGTACCCATAGCCAAAACCAAAAAACGAATTTATAACCGAACCCATAACAAGCTTGTAGAGCTTTAGGAGGGGGCGGCTCTACGTAGAGTGTTTTGTTCCACCAATGGACATCAAAAGTTTCTATGGGAGAATTCCCACTTCCTTTATTTGGCTTGCAAGCATTATCCTCCTTTACGGGGGTAGAGTCACTCTCTAAGGGAGGAGTGGTATCTGAGGCAGGATCACAATTCTCCTCCTCAGCAGGAGGGTCACTCGTTATCATGTTAGCAGAACTTAGGAAGTCCACAGAAAAGGAGTTCGACTTATACTCTGATATGAAAGATTTAGAGAAATTCAAGGAACCCCAATCATCGCATAAGAGAGCATTTGCTTTAGGTGATGAAGGAGGAGACAAAGGGGATTCACACCCTTCCATATTAGGTTGATACTTGCTCGAGGAATAACTCCCATAGTAGGTATCAATGAGGAGCAGGCCATAGCGTAAGTGGTTAAGGAAGGAATACAATTCTTGAGAGTGGGAGCGGCTAAATTACGACCAACAACAACTAACAAACAAAGGTGCACAACCTTTGGATCTCCTTTAACGGTAACTACTCGATTGTTAGCAATGAACTTCAAGGAACGATGTAGGGTAGAAGTCACTGCCCCCATATCATGAATCCAAGGTCTTCTTAAAAGAAGATTATATGGTAATGTGCTAGGCATTACATAGACCAACGTGGGAAAAGTAACAGGGCCCAACTGCAAAGGTAACGTTATCGTACCTAGAGCTTGGCAACCAATGTTATCAAACCCATGAATGTATAAGGAAGAAGCTGCCAAGGAAGATGAATTGTCCTTGATTTTAGGTAGTAGATCTATACCACAAACATTGAGGGCTAAACCAGTGTCAACGAGGGTATGTCTAATACCAATGTTGTTAACATTTACTATGATCATTAAAGGTTCTTCTTGTTTCTGCACATCCGAAGGTGAGAGTTCTTGTGGGCGGAACGTAATATTCAGTGAATCCGCTCAAATATGAGCCATCAACACATCAACGTCTGTAGGCCTAGCTGAGGTAGGAAAGAGAATATTTTGTAAGGCCTCTTGCAACATCTCTTGATAAATTGGAGCGGTCTGAAGCAAATCCCAAAGCGAGATCTTGGATGGAGTAACATAGAGTTGCTCGATGAGATCATAGTCACCTGGTGCTTTGATTGCAGGTTTAGGAGCTGAAGGAAGGTTAGGTTGAGATAGGGGTAAAGCAGTAGTAGTTTGGTCTAGCTACGATGTAGGAACAACAACTTGTTGTTCTAAGTTTTGTAAATTTCTCCTCATAGGGTATGTGTGCCCTATGACATTGTAAGAAGTAGAGTCAGTAGCCTTCATAAATCTCGAATATAAGTTCGATGGATTTCTATGAATTGAAATCCCATAGAAATAATAGTCTTTTCTAGGGAACGACTCAGTCAGGGTCACATAAATGAAAGGTTTCTTCGGGCTTGGAGGAGCCACATAAACTACTATGACATTTACCGACTCCTAAGCTGGCAAGGAAGGAGTTTTCTTTGAAGATTTATAGATAGGGGAGAGTGCTTCTAAGAAATCATCTAGAGAATCTTCCAACATATCAAAATATTGTTCGGAAAAAGACTTAGTCAACATTATGGGTATGTGCAGGATCATGATGGGCCAAAAAGTGGCGATATCTAAGTGATATGATGGCCCATGTGGCTGACGACTTTTTTTTTACCCAAAATTGATGAATTGAAGAGGGTTTTTAAAAGAGATTCTCAACTTTCCACCAATATAAATTATGCTTTACTTTGAATTTAATAAATAATTATTATTCATTTTCTATTTGAATTATGACTAAAGTCCTAATTGATAGGCTGATTGAAAAATATCTATAACTTTCAAACAGTATCACATTTTTGAATCCAAAACATGTGTCACATTCTATGCTTTGCATACTATAGGATTTAAAAAAAAATTGAATTTCATGAAGTTTTGACCAAGTTAAGGTGGTTAGACATACGAGTTTTTATATTTTTTAAAATTTGTAATAAAAAATCATAATTAATTATTTACTTGGAAATAAATTACAAAAAAATATGCATCACATCAGGACATGAGTCCCCTACTTATATCTAAAATCTTATAAAAAAATATAATCATTTTATTGTGGTTAGGGTGGTCAGATAGACACCTACTTCTTATTTTTTCCCTGAAATTTAAGTACTACTACATTAAAATTTCAAATTTTCACCAAATAGATTTAAAAAAAAAAAAAAAACCTAGTAGTTTAAAAACTACATTCAATTTTCTACATATTCTATTCTTACATATTTTTGAAATAATATAGATAAATTATTCAATTTTTTACGTCAAGTTGCCTAACTCTGATTTTCAAAATTTTATTGCCACTTAAGGGGCTATTGTTTCCATGATGATCCTACACATACCCTGATGGAAACAGATCTGACGTTCATGTCAAGTTCACCAAAATGTGATATAAGGGGGATTCGCTGCACATGGGTCTCTTTCTTCTAAAGAGATCACCAAGGAATGAACTTCCCTTATACACCTCAAATTGAATAGATCGATGGAATCATGAAGAAAAATGAGAAAGTAGGTCTAGGGTCCGAAAGAGTAAGACTTCTAGGTTTCTATCCTTGGCTGAGAAGCTCTCAACCAAAAGATGTCAACGCAGTTCTTGGATACTAGTGCAGCA
Source organism: Sequoiadendron giganteum (assembly GCA_007115665.2). Lineage (NCBI taxonomy): Eukaryota > Viridiplantae > Streptophyta > Pinopsida > Cupressales > Cupressaceae > Sequoiadendron > Sequoiadendron giganteum. Next base: position 328,798,890 of record CM021106.1, on the reverse strand, counting down.
TGTTGTCATCTGTAAGATGCACTGGCATCGTAAGTTGTAGAGAACTCGGGCATTCAAGCAAACAGACTAGAGTCTTGCTTCTTGACTTGGATCAGAAAATGCGAAGAGTCAAATGATCAATAGAAAATAAAGAACTGAAAGAGAATACAAGAGAGCTTGAAACAAGATCACCTTCGTGCATTAGAGCCTTTAGTCCAAGCTTCCTTATGCAACCTGCACACAAAAGATCAAGGGGAAAAGGTTGGGGTTGTATTAGGGCCTACCTCAGTCAGACCCCCGTATTGGTGTTCCCACCTCCATGAACAACCAGGTTTGGTAGAGAGTGTAAAGGAAATGAAAAAGTAAGTGGTGAAATTAAAACCCACTTCGAAGTAGAGCTCACACCACAAAGTAGTAAATGAACTAGTAGGAAAGAGTGATAAGGAGAGAGAGCGTTACTCGTGGGTTGAGACCCTCTTCCGGAGCACACAGACACATCACAATGTGCTTGTTTGAGAGCTAATAGCTACTGGAGAGCTATTAGTTGCTAGAGGGACCTCAATTTGGCATGGCTTTGCCAATAAAAATGCTTCCATTCAAGGGTAAAGTTATCCCAAGACTAGAGCAAGTGGTGAGAATACTTGAAATGATGGCTTCCAAGCCCACAATGAGGGCAAAAAAGAATTTTTAATGCATGCAAGGGTGACACAGAGCTATTTCACTCTAGACCTAACCTCCAGGATACGAAGGCTCAAGGCTCTAGATTCATCGTTTCAAACTTGGGAAACCGTTAGGACACTAGCACACCATGCATGTGTCCAAAGCCTAGATTTTTGGGAAATTCCTTGTTAGGCTTTTTTTGTTTTTCCATGCATCCGCATGGAGTCAGAATTGTGAAATTCCACCTCGTGGGACTTTGTCATTAATACTGTTAGGTGTCATAAATGCTAGGAAAGATGCTAAAATGTGGAATTTCCCCTAGGTGCAATTCTATGACAGTACACTTATAAGACCCATAGAAACAAGTTTTTTTGCTTATGTATTAATATCTTAGTTCACAACTTGTAAATGTTCATGTACATAGTATATGCATTCCCCAAAATCAACCTATGAGTATAATATCTAGAAACAAAAGCTACATAATCAGGACCAAGTTCGTTCAATACATTATAGAACAATTGAGTGTCCTTATCAAGTCCACATGGTTTACATTGATCTATTAGATCATTAAACTTAGTGATGGAATATTGGATGCTTTTGAAGTTCTTAGGATCAAGGCTCATCAGTTCATTATCACTTTGATAGCCTTTTGCTTCATTTTTGGTACCATACAATGTTTTCAATTTATTCCAAGCTTCGTGAGAATCCTTACATGATTCAATTTGAAACAATTATAGATCTTGAGAAACTAAGCTATGAATACATCCAAGAGCTTTAATATGTTCAATCATTCATTTTATCTTTTTCTCATCATCTTTAAATTTAGGCACCTTATTCTCAACATATTGAGAGTGACCTTGAGTCATTAGAGCACTCCATGTAAGTTGATGTCACTTTTAATAGTTGTATGATGTTAGCAAAGGAAACTTATAATGATCAATGGAAAAGAAGAGCACAAGAAAATAAAAAAAATAATGTAATAAGGTAGTCTCTCCAAATCACTCAATCAAGAATCCCCCCATAAATAATATTTAACACTTTATATGTAGTATGATTACAATGCCAAAATTGCTTTCTAGGGTTTACAATGCCAAGATGGACCAAACATGGAGGAATTAAAACAATATCTTAGAATGAGATTCTCAAGATAAAATTACACTTTCTCAATATGATCTACACTGAGAATAAAGCCTTCTTGAAAGGGAAAAAATTCTTCAAGCATCATAATGTCCAAGTTATCAACTAGAATGCAAATATGCATAAACCTCAATAAAATATACATGATGTTAAATCTAGAAAAAGTGTTTGGATATAATTGTATAGAAACTTAATACCTTTCCAACAACATAAAAATCATGAAAAATGGATAAACAAGTAAAATTTTGTGAGAGGGCATGTGCAGGATCATGATGGGCCAAAAAGTGGCGATATGTAAGTGATATGATAACCCGTGTGGCTGACGACTTTGTTTTTACCCAAAATTGATGAAATGAAAAGGGTTTTTAAAGGAGATTCTCAACTTTCTACCAATATAATTATTCTTTACTTTGAATTTAATAAATAATTATTATTCATTTTCTATTTGAATTACGACTAAAGTCCTAATTGATAGGCTGATTGAAAAAAATCTATAGCTTTCAAACGATATCACTTTTTTTGAATCCAAAACATGTGTCACATTCTATGCTTCACATACTATAGTATTAAAAAAAGAAAAATGAATTTCATGAAGTTTTGACAAAGTTAAGGTGGTCAGACATTTGGTTTTTAATATTTTTTTAAAGTTGTAATAAAAAAATCAATTAATTATTTACTTGGAAAAAAAATACAAAAAAATATGCATCACATCAAGACATGAGTCCTCTACTTACATCTAAAATATTATAAAAAAATATTATCATTTTATTGTGGTTAGGGTGGTTAGATAGACACCTACTTATTTTTTCCCTGAAATTTAAGTACTACTGCATTGAAATTTCAAATTTTCACCAAATAGATTTTTTTGATTTTTAAATAAACCTAGTAGTCTAGAAACTAAATTAAATTTTCTATAGATTCTCCTTTTACATATTTTTGAAATAATATAGAGAACTTATTCAAATATTTACGTCAAGTTGCCTAACTTTGATTTTTCTGAGTTTATTGCCACTTAAGGGCCTGTTTTTTCCATGATGATCTTGCACATACCCAAGATTAGAAGTCTAGATGGGAGATATAACTTCAAATAGAAATAAATTTCACAAGAAGCTAGTCTAATAATGAAACATACACCTCTAGAAAGTACAAAGAACCAAATTTCCAACAATTCTTGTTTGCAAAAATCTATCTTTTAGATAAAACTTTATGAATTTTTGAAAAATATTGAATTTATCCTGTAGTGATGACCCTTGTAGCAAAATAAAAATTTGACAAAAATAAAATTTGTCTAGAATGGATAGATTTTATATAAAGTAGGGGTTTTTGGGCCATCTAAATGCAATGACATCCATTTGGGCTATATGTGGTCCAATAAAGAAATTGTTCACTAGATCTAAGCTTTAAACCCCAATTTGTAGTTATATCATACAATGACATAAGCCTTCCTACCAAACTACGATGCTCAAACTAATCCTTCACAAGACTTAACCCTTCTAGATGTCGGCTTCCAAGATTTCCTCAGTCTCCTTTCTTCATTATTAACAAACTATAAAGGCATAAGCCTTACTATCAAACCATGAATGTCGAAGTGATTTTAGGTGTCAGGGTTCTCCCTTACTTCATAATGCTTACCTACCTTCAAACAAGGCATAATCCATCCTCCCAAACTGCGAAGCTCAAAAATTTCCTTTGCAAGCTTTCAAAACACAACCCTTTCAGGTGTCAAGGTTCCCTCTTACTTCATACCACTTACCTACCTTTTAGTAAAGCATAAGCCAACCTTTCGATGTCCGACGACTGGCTCCTTCTTTGACTTAACACATTTGAACTTCCTTTTCCTTTGTACAATTAGTACGAGGTATGGCCAAAGTTCAATGTCCAAAACCTTTTGAACTTTACACAAACTTTCTTCATTTATTTTGAGGCATTTGGTGAGAGGTATGGACGAAGCCTGATGTCTAAAACCTTGCAGTTTCAAGTAAGCCTCAAGCCCAAAGTTTGATATCCAATCAGACTTGGCTTAAAAAGACTAACTCTTTCCTTCTCAGGTAAGCAATGTCGGTAAGCTTGATGCCCGATACCTAAACTTCTAAAACACTTCAAAATTTGCTTCCTTAGCATCATAATGTTGATCAATCCCTTTCTTGACATCTTTATGAAGCCCTTATGAAATTAATCAACAAATCTCCATTTGATAGGACACAAATCTCCTTTTTACATCAATGAGATGCCCTTTTGACATCAATGAAAATCGTATTGCAAACACAATTCACATAATTTTAGAACTTCCTTTGGCGAAGAGTAGTAGAATATTTTTCAACCTAAATGTATCAAATGAGGTCTTCAAATGTGCAGTTGTAAATAAAGAGGAAAATAAAGAACAAACAATATATTTCATAAATGGATTCAAAAAAGGAATTTCAATATAGAATCTGTGTCACTAATTGATGTATAAAATTATGGATATATAATCATAAAATAAAAGGAGTAAACAAATGTAATGCAAAAAAAATTGCAGCTATTGTAAGAGTGTTTCCTAGATTCTATTTCATTCTTAAACACAATTTAAAAAAAATGGATAGATTTTTTCATTTATGAATTTCTCCTTTATAAACCATTTTGAGACATTAAAATACATATTGGGCACAATAGGGAATCCATAGTGGAAAAGTGGGAGGCTTTCAAATATAACCAATGGCATTTGGAATGAGCAATACTAGTTGAGAACATTGAAAAAAATAGTGAATCTAAATCTGAAGGAAATGACAATGCTCAAGAAACCACTAAAAAAATGAATGGAAAATTACATCTAGACTTCATCAAGGTCAAATTTTGCAAGTTTTAGAGATAGATATGTTGGGTAAAAGAGATGTTGATAAATAGAAAAATTGTTGCAATGGTTTTGAAGATGAAGTACATAAATGAAGCAATAAGTTTAATTAAAATCATGGAGATTAATGGTTGCCTTATTCAAATTGGTGGCTTTATTCTTTCATGATACCTTCATGTACTCTCATTTTGTCTTTAAAAGGTAGGTTTCAAGGAAAATTTTCACCCATAACTTTTGAAGGTTGGAGAAGTAAAAATCTCTATAAGGTTATTGTGTCCAGTTCAATCAGAATGATGTCCTGACCATGGAATTTTTGAGTTTGTTGTCTAGTAAATCCTTTCGAGCACCCGTTTGAAGAGCACCTCACACATGGAGATTTGGAGATGATTTTTCAAGTAGACTCCCCTAGGGTGGAAGGGTGGAAGAGTTTGTACGCTCAATCCTCAGTTTTAAGCTTGCAAGTCCTAGAGTTCAAAGGTTAATTTTTCCTTCCCAAGTCCTCTCTGTTTTTCTGTCAAATGTAATTGATATTCTTCAGTCATTTTTAGAGTTGGAGTCAATAGTTAGTAAATTTTTCAAACCCCAAATTCTTGATGTTGATTCTCTGTTACAAGTTGTACAAGGTTATAATGTGTTCTCTAGTGAAGGGTACTTGGGAGGCTTATTCCCTAGGGAATATGTTAAAAATTGCATGGTGTTTGAGGAAATTTTTGAGGCAATTAAGTTGGCTTTGCAATACAGAAATGTCAATCTCTTTTTGAAGGTGTTGAGGAAGAATGGTAAGAAGTTGTGCATAACAATGAGCTTTGATATCAAGTAAAAGTACTATGTGATATCTTTCCTTTGCGAGCATTCCCCTCATTTTTTTCGTAATTTAATTATTGTTGTTGATGATGAAGAGGGTAGTTTACCTGCAATAGATGATGAGGATCGGAAGTAGGTTCCAGATAATACAGTTCTTTCAACTGGCAGAGAAGGACATGTATCGACTCTAGATAGAATTGTGTTAGGCTCTTCACCTGATGCTTTCTATACACCTGAATTGAGGGCTTCCATTGATCAAGTTGAGTATGAAGGTAATGAGCCTCTTATTGGGATCAATTTCTTTGATGAAAATCAGTTTCAAGGTCTAGTTGAAGGGCAAGATGAAAACTCAGCGGCTGAAGGAGACCAAATGGAGTAGTAGCTAAATCTTGTTATTTGCTTTTATCTTTTCAAATAGTTTTATGGATAATATTGTATGGTTGATATAAGGAGAATAGATTGTATATGTTTAAGCTAGTATAGAATCATGGACAATTTTGTTCGAAGCTTAGTTTATTGTTGTTGCCAATTTTGATCTATTTGGCAATTTTGAAGCATATTTTCAGATTGATGTAATTTTCTTATTATAATATAAATTTGTATAGGCTATATTTCCTTTTATCAAAAAAAAATTTGATATTCCATAATATGTGAAATATATAAATCTCAACAACAAACAACATAAAGCAGTGAGAATTATCATGTCACACCAAACATGAAAAAAATTACTCATGTATATGATAATTCAAGACACTATTGGAATAGGTAAGTCATATTTAATTATTACCATTACTCAAGCACTAAAAATCTTATTTTTCCCCAATCATTCTCCTCTGCTTCTACTTGCACAAACTGGAGTTGCTACATTCAACATTGGAGTGTTAAAATTTTATTCAAACTTATGATACCAATAAGATATTTTAATGAGCTAGAAGGAACGATACTTACAAATTTCTAGGATAAAATATCACACATGTCAAATACACATTGATAGATGAAATGAGTTTCCTCGAAGGTTTCTTAAGAAAATAGATTCTCGATTCAACAATTATTTATCAAAAGTGGTGATCAAAGTTTTGGAGGCAATTTTTCTATTGAAATTACTTATATTATATATCATTTATTACAATACATTTTATTCATTTTTATTACAATTATATTTATAGATTACATAAGTTTCACTATATTGATATAAGTTTTTTAACCAAGAGTATCCATAATTTTAGTTGGAGATTTGACACAATGACTTTCATTCAATGGCAAAGCATAGTATGAAAGTAAAAGAAAAGCAAATATACTCTAGTTGGAGTTCAAAATTGTGGTTACTTTAGATCATATTTTTAGACAAGATGGACAAAAAAATGAACTAAGGTTTTGTCAAACCTTAACAAATATAAGAGATGCAAACCCTAAAATTGATGATTGATTATTACTTATGAAAATATTAAATCCAAAACTTGATGCAACAAAGAATAAATAATTTGAAAATAATATTCATTTTTTTCAACAAATGATAATGTTCACAACCATAACAATAAAAAATGATATTTATTATCAAATCTAGTTGCACAAACCATTTCAATAAAATTTGAAAGTATTAGTTCCATAGATGGAAGTGAAAAAAATGAACTTGATATGGATTTATTACTCAATAATAATGTGAGACTAATGTTAGTTCAAAAAACTTATGGATAAAATCAGTACTTGTAAATGGAGCTCTTGGATATATTTAAAATATTGTATATACACCTAGAACTGGACCTCTACAACTGCCAACATATGTACTTGTAGAATTTAAAAATTACTTTGGAATACCATTTCAAGATCACCATCTATGTATAGTTCCTATTATAGAAATTTAAATGGGTGGCACAAAATGAATTCTATCATGATTAGCTTAAGCTATAACAATACAAAAGTTACAAGGATTGACTCTTCAAAAAACCATTGTTGATATAATACCAACTAAAATAATTGGATTGGCATTTTTAGAAATTTCTCATGTATATTTTTTAAAAGGACTAAAAATTATGACACCATTCACACATGACATTATTGAAAAATAAGAAAGGGAAAAAAAGTTGCAAGAAGAAAGGAAAATGAAAATAGGCTGAAAGCCTTACAAATCACTTAGTTTAACATTATTGTAACATTTTTTATGTAATTATCATTTATATAAATAATATAATATCTTCAATATATTTTCATATTATTGTTAATCCATTTAATATAGAAAAATCACAATGCAACAGTTAATCTATAATTAATAAAAAATAATTATAATGATATTATTTTAATATAATAATGTAAATATTTATAATGCTATAATCAAGAATAATATAGACAATTATAATAATATAATACACTTATATAATAATATACTAATTATAGGTTAGGAGCCAAGTTATATTGGAAACTACATAGAGAACTTGAAAGACTATGGTGTAGGATTATAAAAAGAAAGTACATGGACAATGATGAGCCAAAGAGGATCTTGAATTTGGAAAACTTGGGTGGTGATTCTGCAATATGGAAGCTAATATGGGAGAGTAGATAAATTATAATGGAACATCTCACATGGAAAGTCGGCAATGGAAGGGGTGTTGATTTCTAGCTGGATTCCTAGAATCGGAATAATCCACTTATAGATGCTTTCCATGAGCATTAGTTGTTAGAGCGGGTAATAAACCAATATGGAAATAATGTGGTGGATTAGGTCTATCCCATTGCTAGCAAAATAGGTGAAAACTATGCCTGGATATGTCTGGATAAGCTTGGTGTCCCACTAGATGTAAAATCAATGCTAAAGGATTTGTTGGCGAGGAGGAATAATTTCTTATCGACAAAGGATGATGAATTCATATGGTGTAGGTGAAAATAAGGTGAGTACACCTCAAATTGGGGTAAGAAATTCAAAATGCACAAGGCAGTTTGGTGGAGTGGCTGACAAATTTATGTTGGAAGGAAAAAAATCTATTGAAAGTGGGTGCTTTTTTGTGGACTTTCTTGCATAAGAGGATTTTAATGGGTGATAGAATATTAGCAACTTATGGTTTCCATGGTCTACATATTTGTGTATTGTGTTATAAGGATGGTGAAACTATTAATAATTTGTTACTTAATTGTCCCTTTGCATCTAAATGTTGGGATTGGCTTGCTCAATCCCTTGAATGGTCATCCTTGAGGTAGTCAAACCTATTGGAATTCCTTAGGATTTGGTTGGTTAGGGAAAGGGGAAATGTTTGGGCTGATTTTGGTTGGTTTCTCCCTCCATGCTTGTTTGGTAAGTGTGGAAAGAATGAAATTGGAGGATCTTCAATGATAAGTGTCTCTCAGCCAAATAAATAATCAAGAAGATTGAATTTGGTATTTGTGAGCTTGTCAATGCCAAGTACAAAGCAAAAAATTCTTCTCAATGTTGATTTTTGTGTAGCTTGAAAGGTGCTATGTGGAGTTTCTTTAAAGCAAATCGAGTTGGATTTTCAGCAACAGTAGTATTTTTATTTATTCTTAGAATGTTTCCGGATTTGTGAGGTTACTTATTCTCAGATTTTTTTTGAGTTTGTGAGGCTGAGATAAGATCGAGAGTTATTTTATGTGTGAGTTAGCCAAAGAATGCAAGAAAATTTTCCTTTATTGCATGCTAAGTAAAGCATCTAGGCTCTATATATGTAAGATTGTTGTAGCAAACTTGTATTGTATTTTCGAAGAGAAAGTTAGTTGTTATGTTGAATAGAAGATCCAACATTTGCACTTTTTTCCCCATTATGGGGTTTCCTGGGTATATATGTGTTATTGTCTTTTTGTGATTGGCTTCTTGTTATTTTTGCTTTTGTTGTTATTAGTTGTTGATTAATCCAGTTGTATTAATTTTTATAAATCGGATTTATTTTTGTGAATTTATTGCGCAATTAATATGTTGCTGGGTTATATAAATTAACATGGTATCAAAGCTCTAAACTCTGAATCTAAAGCCAAGATTTGTGATGCAGATTTCAAGAAAAAAATAAATCAAAATTTTCATCTATAGTTTCTTTTGTGGCTATGGAAACTAGTGTTCAATACGAGGACATGTTTGAGGGTGCATCTAACTTCTTGTAGTGGAAGGTTCAGATTACATATGTTCTCAAGGAGAATAGGTTGTGGATCTATGCTAGTACAAAACTGACACTGCCAACAAATGATCATGTTGCCTTAGATTCGCATGAAGTCAAAGAGGCCAAGGCTCAGAGGATTATCCTGGATGGAGTAAGAGATTATTTAATTCCTCATTTATTAGGGAAAGACACCGCTAAGGAGATGTGGGATACACTCACAAGACTTTATCAGAGCGACTATCAGAGTCGTAAGATGATGCTCAAGGATAAATTGTATAATACCAAGATGTCCAAAGGTGAGAGTGTGACCTCTTACTTGTCCAATTTGACACAGGTCAGGGATGAGTTGGCTGCTATTAGAGAGACAATTAATGAAGATGAGTTGGTGCGTATAACCTTGAATGGTTTTTCGAAGCACTGGGAATTTTTTGTCAAATGCGTTGTCGATAGAGATCGGCTACTTGATTGGGTGCAGCTTTGGGATGATTTCGTTCAAGAGGAGATCTGTGAAGGTGCTCATTAGATGAAGAAGAGTCAAGACAAAAAAAATATTGCTCTTGCAAGCAAGGGTAAGAAGAAGTCTAATAAAGGGAAAATAGAAGGTTCTTCTTCCAAGAGTGGAAAGAAGAAAGATCTGAGCAAGATAAAATGTTTTTGTTTCCATCAAATTGGTCATTATGTCAGTCAATATCTGAATAAGAAAAATAAGGACAAGAAGAAGAAGCAAGTTGCTGCTACAACAGAGGTGGATGAATTTGCATCATGATTTGAGAATGAGATTTCACTCATTTCCTATCTCTCAAGTTCAGTTGCCAAGAGGGTATGGTATATTGATAGTGGGGCTTCTTTCCACATGATGGGAGTCAGAGAATGTTTCACCAATTTGGAGGATAAGAAGCTAGATTTCTATATTGAGCTTAGAGACAATGCCAAGTACCATGCAACTGGTATTGGCACCGTCAAGTTTCAGAGGGAGTTTGGAAAACCCTTATTGGTGGAGGATGTGTTGTATGTCCCTGGAATGAAAGATAATTTAATTTTAGTTTCTAATTTGGAAGACAAGGGTTACATCATGACCTTTGAGAGGGAAAAAGTCTATATTCATCCCAAGGATTCCAAGTTTGCAAAAGTGATTGGATTCATGCATGGTAGCTTGTTTTGATTACAGTTTGAGCCAACACATGCATTGGTTAGTAGCTGTAAAGGGCTAGGAGAATTGTGTCACAGGAGGATGGCTCATATTCACCATGGAGCACTTAATATTCTTAAGGAAATAATGACAGGGCTGCCTAAAATGAGGACAAAAAAGCATGAGTGCAAAGGTTGTGCACTTGGAAAATGTGCCAAGACTAGTTTTCCAAGCAGTGACACTAGATCAGAAGGGATTTTGGATCTTGTTCACTTAGATGTGTGTGCACCCATGTCAACAACATCCTTGAATGGATATGAGTATTATGTTACCTTCATTGATGATTTCTCCAAGAAGATGTGGATATATTTCATGAATAATAAAGATTGAGTATTTAGTAGGTTCAAATATTTTAAGGCTCTCGTGGAGAGACAAACAAGGAGGAAGATCAAGATATTAAGGTTTGATAATGGAGGCGAATATACCTCAAATTCCTTAAAAGATTTTTATGTTCAAGAAGGTATCAAGAAAGAGTTGATAGTTCTATACAATCCTCAACATAATGGGGTTGCTAACCAGAAAAATAGGGCTATAGTTGGTGCAGCCAAGGCCATGCTTTATGATCAGGATCTTCCTTGGTTCTTATGCGAAGAAGCTTGCAATACAACTATGTATTTACAGAATAAGAGCCATCACAAAGTGTTGGGCAAGTTGACTCCAGAAGAGGCATTCATTGGTAAGAAAAAAGATTTGGGGCACATTCACATCTTTAGGTGCCTTTTGTATTGTCACATTCCTATTGAGAAGAGAACCAAGTTAGAACCTACTATAGAGAAAGGTATCCTTGTTGGATATGGTGAAAATTCTAAGGCTTATCAGGTTTACATTCCTGCTCTTAGGAAAACTATGATTCATAGCGATGTGAAGTTCGAGGAAGAGAGGGCTCTTTAGAAGTCTAGCAACTTGATGAATAAGGATAAATCATCTACGGTTGAGGTGGCACAAATTCCTTAAACTTCAATCATGCAAGCTGGAGAGTAGAGCGAGCAATTCGAGAAGGAGGAGGAACAAATAATTCATCAACCTTAGATTCCTATTATCGAGAAGAGGAGAAATAGGACAACTGAGTAGACACTGAGAGAGGCCCAAGAATATGTTGGTGATCCACAAGATTCAGTTAGACAGAGAAAGTCTCCCAAATGTTATTCTGAGCATGTGGCACTTATGAGTAAATTAATTGAAGTAGAGCTTTCCAACTTTCAAGAGGCATCCCAACATCAAGTATGGAGGGATGCTATGGTGGAAGAGTATTCTTCCATCATGAAGAATAGTGTGTGGGAGGTAGTACCATGACCAAAAGATAAATCTGTGGTGGGCTCGAGATGGATGTATAAGATTAAGCATGCTGTTGGTGGTAGTGTGGAGAATTTCAAAGCCTAGTTTGTGGCTAAGGGATTTTATTAGAAGGAAGGAGTCAGCTATGACAAGACTTTTTCCCTAGTAACCAAGTACTCATCCATAAGAGCTATCATTTCTGTAGCAGCATAGATGGGTTGGAGGATTCACTAGATGGATGTAAAGATAGCCTTCCTCAATGAAGTGATTGAGGAAGAGATTTACATAGAGCAGCTAGAAGGATTTGAAGCACATGGGAGGGATTCTCATGTATGCAAGTTGAAAAGAGCACCGTATGGACTCAAGCAAGCTCCTAGGGCATGGTATTCATGTATTAACAATTACATGCAGAGCGTGGGCTTCATCAAGAGTGAGGCAGATCTGAACCTGTACTATTTTTAGGTGAAGGGAAAACTTATCATATTGGTGTTGTATGTTGATGACTTGTTTCTCACAGGGTCAGAAGAGCTCATAGCACATTGTAAGAAAGATCTTGCAAGAGAGCTTGAGATGAAGGACTTGGGGTTGATGCACTACTTTCTAGGATTGGAGTTGTGGTAGAAAGAGGGAGAGATATTCCTTGGAAAAGGGAAGTACTTAATTGATATCTTGAAGTGATTTAGGATGGAGAACTGTAAGCCCATGTCAATGCCACTTGTGACCAATTGGAAGAATATAATTGATGCTTCCAAATCATAGGCACTGGACCCAACATTATACATACAGTTCATAGGCTCTCTAATGTATCTAGTCAACACCAGGCTAGACATTTATTTTGCAGTAAACTCACTCAGTCAGTTTATGGTGGAACCTAAATGTGCGCACTAGATAGCTACGAAGCATGTTTTGAGATATCTCAAAGGCATAGTTGATTAAGGGCTGAAGTATGTTCAGCAAGATGGAGTGAAGCTTGAGGGGCTTACCAATGAAAATTGGGTAGGCAATATAACTGATCGGAAGAGCACTTTAGGGTGCAGTTTTAGTTTGGGATCAGGAGCAGTCTCTTGTTATAGCAAGAAACAAAATTCAGTTGCACTGAGTTCTGGAGAGGTCGAGTATATGAAAGCTAGTATGGCTACATGTGAGGCTATTTTACTTCAAAAACTTGTAGTTGGGCTCTTTGATGAAGACTGAAATCCTACAGTCATTTAATGTGATAATCAGAGTTGTATCAAACTCTTTGACAATCCGGTGTTTCATGAGAAGTCAAAGCACATTGAGATCAAGTACCACTTCATTAGAGATTGTGTGGAGATGGGGATAGTGAAGCTCAAATACATTCCTCCAGATGAATAGATTGCAGATATCTTGATAAAGGCCTTGATGAAAAGGAAGTTTGAATTCTTCAGGGATAAGTTCGGTGTTGTGCAGAACACCTTCCTCGCTAAGAGGGAGTGTTGATTTTTGTGTAGCTTGAAAGGTGGGATGTGGAGTTGCTTTAAAGCAACTTGAGTTGGATTTTCAACAACAACAATATTTTTATTATTCTTAGAATATTTCTAGATTTGCGAGGTTACTTATTCTTAGAATGTTTCTAAGTTTGTGAGGTTGAGATAAGACTGAGAGTGATTTTATGTGTGAGTTAGCCAAAGAATGCAAGGAAAGTTTCATTTCTTGCACACTAAGTAAATTAGTTGGGCTCTATATATGTAATATTGTTGTTGCAAACTTGTATTGTATTTTTGAAGAGAAAGTTAATTGTTAGGTTGAATAGAAGATCCAACATTTGTAGGTTTTTCCCCATTCTGGGGTTTCTTGGGTATATATGTGTTATTGTCTTTTTGCGATTGGCTTCTTGTTCTTTTTTCTTTCATAGTTATTATTTGTTGATTAATCTAGTTGTATTAATTGTTATAAATCAGATTTCTTTTTGTGAATTTATTGCACAATTAATCTCTTGCTGGGTTATAGAAATTAACACTCAATTCTCTAACTGGGACAATACTATTAAAAAAATGGGATAAATTGAGGCCCTAGAAATTGGAGCCTTCTAGAAATCATAGGGTGAGATGTGAGGCAAGGTGGAGGCCCCCCAAAAAAGGTGAATATAATTTACTGAATTTTGATTGGGCTTCAAAAGGGAATCTGGGCCCTGTAGGGGCTCACCATGTTATTAGAAATAGTAATGGTGAGTGCATATGGGCTCTATCTAGAGACTTAGGTGTTGCCATCAATAACGAAGCAAAAATGGAGGATCTTGCTCATGGCTTGTGGATTTTTCAAGAGAAAGGAATTAAGGAAATGGAGGCAGAGGGTGATTCTTGCTAGTGGTTACTTCCAACTTCAGATCACCACATGTAGATTATGGATCTCTAATTCTTGCTTTGTTTAGGTCTATTTCCTTCTACCTAAATTAAGGATTTTAGTTTTAGTCTTCACTTAGTCTTCACCATAATTGATTTCTTCATATGGTACCTTATTTTAGCATAGAGGAGATGGTAATATTGTATTGTAGTAGTTAATATCAAGAGTTCTATTTTGATGCTCTATTTTTTCTTCTCTTGCCGCTCTGTTTTATTTTTCCATATAATCTGCAAATCTCTGTCTTTTTTCTTTCTGGTTGATCTATGCAGTTGTAGCTACAAATTTCACATGGTATCAGAGCATAGGTTCCGAAAAGGAGAAGTACAATTTTTTTTACAGATATAGAAGATCACAGCTGAAAAATGGAATTTTCAACCTCTGCTATTCTCACACCATACAACTATTTTGATTGGAAGCCAAAGATTATGCTTCAGCTCAGAAGTAGAGGCCTCTATCAAATAGTTATGAATATGATGGTTGAACCCAATTCAACAGTTGAAAATTGTAAATACTTCAACCGAATGGATGAAGCCTTTGGTTTTCCATGCTTATCCATCTCTCTAGAACTGTTGTTTCATGTTGAGGCATGTACAACTCCAAATCAAGTTTGGAATACATTGGAGACTCTCTTTGGAAAGAAATATGAGATGCGGGGACATATCCTTGAAAATGAGCTCAACTCATTAGATCCAAGGAGTTTTGATAATATTCAATATTTTTCACTAAGTTCAAGGCCTTATTGCTTCAGCTGAAAGGATGTGGTATTGACAAATCCAAGGAAAAAAGAAAATTAATCCTTGTTAGTCTATCAAAGTCAGGTCCAAAATTTGTAGTATTTATCTCTGCTTTCCACACAGTCAGGCTCAAAATAGGAGCAACTTGGAAGATGCACACATTGGATACCTTCATTGAGTCTCCAATACATGAGCAGGATAAACTTATAAAGATGGGCACATTGAAGAATTCCAAAGCTCGTGCACTTGTTGTGCATGCAAGTGGGAAGAAAAATTCCAAATCCAACCAACAATTCAAAGGTAAAGGGAAGAAGGATTCAGATCCAAGAAAGGAAGGCAATCCCAAACCTCCAAATGGATCTTCAGGCTCAAAAGAAAAGAAGGACAAAAAGGGAAAGTCAGAGTGCAACTATTGCAACCGTGGGTACCATCTAGAATCATTATGCATGAAGAAGACCATTGATCTCATGGTGCAAACACTTCAGCAACATAATATTGGTAGCCTTATCATAGAGAGTACCAAGAAGTAGGAAGTAAAAGCACTAGAAACAAGAGACAATGTTCATGCATTGATTTCTATTCATTCTTCTTCAAATGCATGGATCATAGACTCTAGAGCTTCACACCACATGGTAGGCACAAAAGATGCTCTTTCTTCTTTGAAATCATATTCTAGTTACCCTATTCTCATGGGAGATAGTTCTCCTATAGAGGCAATTGGAATAGGAAGGGTAGAGGTTGGAATTGGAAGTTTTGAGAATGTCTTACATATTCCAAAGCTTTATGTTAACCTTCTTTCTGTGTGTCGAATAACACATATTGGAACCGGTAGGAGAGTTGAATTCACACCAGATTCACTAAGCATCTATGGCATGCAAGGCAACTCCAAAATTGTCATTGGTAAGGTGAACCATCAATCTCATTTGTACACTTTCTCTGACTTTGTTGTCAAATCAGATTCTACTTTACTACTAACACATGCAAATGATGAAAGTAGCATTTGGCATGAAAAATTTGGACATTTGTATTTTAGATACATGCAACAACTTAGCAAATGGGGGATAGTGAAAGGCTTGTCTACAATAGAATTTTTCGATGGATTTTGTGAAGGTTGTGCTCTTGGAAAACATCCACAAGAAAAAATTTCCAAGGGGATTGCATGGAAAGCCCCCTCTCCTCTAGAGCTTGTTCATAGTGATCTAATGGGTCCCTTTCTTGAACCTTCCATGAGTAAAGCCAAATTTGTCCTAACGTTCATTGATGATTACACAAGATACACTTGGGTGTATTTTCTCAAATTCAAGTCTGAAGTGTTTGAGCATCTCAAGGTTTTCAAAGCTCATATAGAGAAGCAATCTGGAAGAATGATCAAGATCCTTGCACAAATAATGGGGGGGAGTATGTCAACAAGGATGTCCAACATATTTGTGATGAAGCAAGAATATAGTTGCATAACACAGTTCCTTACACTCCACAACAAAATAGGGTATCTAAGAGGAAGAATCAATATTTGAAAGAGATGGCTAGTTGCATGTTACATGCAAGGTCCCTTCCCTCCAAATTGTGGGCTGAAGCAATCAACTGTGCTTCATACATACAAAATAGATCTCCTCAAAAATATGTCATATGAAAAACACATTTTGAAGCATGGAGTGGCATGCAACCATAAGTCACATATTTATGCATTTTTGGATCATGTGCATGGGTCCACATTCTTGCACAAAATAGAAAGGCTCTGGAGCTTCAAAGAAAATAATGCATCTTTGTTGGATATTTAGATGGTGTAAAGGGATATAGATTGTTAGATCTTTCAACATAAATGCTCTTCATTGAGAGAAGTGTCTACTTTGAAGAAAATCCCCCACATGCATCTCAGGATACACAAGCCACCACCTCGGTGCTTCCTCCTCTTGGTGATTTCAGATATTTCTGAATCTGATTCAGAAGAAGATGAGCATGCTTGTGTTGATCCACATCCAATTTTTGATTTGGCTACGAGTGATGATTCAGTATCTCCTTTGAGAAATCAAAGAATAAGGAGCTTGGATGATATTTATGATGCCCCTCATGCATTTTAAGCTACAAATCCCATCATTATACAAATATATGCCCATGTGATTCAAGCATTTGATCCTCAAACTTATGCAGAAGCTGCAAGGAATCCTCATTGGGAAGTAGCCATGGATGAGGAGTACAATTCTCTCATTGCGAATCAAACTTGGGACTTGGTTCCAATTTCATCCAATTGCAAGCTTGTAAGGTGTAAGTGGGTTTTCTTGTAAGGTGTAAGTGGATCTATAGAACAAAGAAATTAGCAGATAGTCAAGTGAGTAGATATAAAGCAAGGTTGGTAGCCAATTTGTTTTAGCAAGTTCATGGCATTGATTATGATGAGACTTTTTCTTCGGTGGCAAAAATGGACTCCATTCGATTGGCTCTTGCCATTTCAGCAACAAGAAGGTAGGAGATTCATCATATGGATGTGAAGAATGCATTTCTTCATGGTGATCTTGAGGAGGAGATCTACATGGAGCAACCATAAGGGTATGTTCAAAATTCCTCTTTGGTATGAAAACTCAAGAAGTCACTCTATGGACTCAAGTAGGTACCTAGAGCTTGGTATGCCAAAATGGATTCTTACCTTTTGTCTCAAAATTTCATGCGATGTAAATCTGATCCAAATGTTTATATGATGAGAAAACCTGACTCTTTGTTGCTCTTAGTACTCTATGTAGATGATTTGCTAATAATAGGTGATTCAGCCACAACCATTATTGCAACCAAAGAAGCTTTGCATGATAGGTTTTCCATGAAACACATGGGTCTCGTCAAATTTTTCCTCGGTCTTGAAATAATCCAACATGAATTAGGTGTTCAAGTTGCTAAATCCAAGTATGCGAGGGATCTCCTGGCTCGATTTCACATGAGTGACTGTAAGCTAGCAACCACACCTTTTCTATTGGGGGTAAAGCTTGAGGATGCCCAAGATACACCATTGGTTGATTGCACACTCTACCGCCAACTTGTGGGGAGTCTTATTTATCTTACTCACTTTCATTCAGATCTATCATATGCAATGGGTGTTGTTTCCAAATACATGCAGGAGCCTCATGAGCTACATTGGAAAGTTGCCAAGCGTATACTTCGCTATGTTTAGGGAACCATTAGCTATGGGATTCATGATTTAGTTGGATGTACTTTGGATATCATTGGCTATACTGATTTTGATTGGGCTGGTGATAGCATTGATCGCGAGTCCACTTTAGGATATGTTCTCAGTTTGGGATCTAGTCCCATTTTTTGGTCAAGTAAGAAGCAATTTCCATTGCTCTATCATCTATAGAGGCTGAATATAGAGGTGTAGTACACGCTACCATTCAAACTATTTGGTTGCAAAAATTTCTCACTGAGCTAGGTATCTATTTTCATCAACCGACCATCATTTAGTGTGAGACAATTAAAGTACATTGAAATTTTGTAGAGATCTAGTGCAACGACAGTGAACAAAGCACATTGAGATCCACATGCACTTCATTTGAGATCTGATCCATGATGGCATCATTGATTTACAATATTGTCCCACATCTCACTAGATTGCTGACATCTTCACGAAGACATTCACTGAGTAGAAGTTTCACTTTCTCTGAGATCTTCTTGGGTTGAAAGGAATAGTAACACAATAGTTATCTTGTTATGTTAGCCTCTTTCTTGAGGGGGGTTTTTGTTCCCATTGGGTTTTCCCTCTTTCCTCATTATTTTCTTTTGGCTTTTCTTTTCTCCTTAGTTATAATTAAGGGGGGGTGTTAGATGTTAATTCCAACTTCAGATCACCACATGTAGATTGTGGATCTCGGATTCCTGCTCTGTTTAGATCTATTTCCTTCTCCCTAAATTAAGGTTGTTAATTTCAGTCTTCCCTTAGTCTTCACCATAATTGGTTTCTTCATATGGTGCCTTCTTTTAGCATAGAGAAGATGGTAATATTGTATTATAGTAGTTAATATCAAGAGTTCTATTTTTATGCTCTGTTTTTTCTTCTCTTGCTGCTTTGTTTTATTTTTCTGTATAATCTGCAAATCTCTTATCTTTTTTATTTTTGGTTGATCTATGTAGTTGTAGCTACAAATTTCATAATTCTCAAATTTGTATACAATTTGTATGCAAAAATTTGGCACAGAACCATAAATTTAAACTGTGGGTTAAGAGGATTTGGTTGTGTTTGAACTATTTTATGTCATACACGATAAAACATGCCTATAGGGAGACTAATATGGTAGCATATTTTTTAGCAAATTATGGGGTTACCCTAGTTCAAGTATAGGAGATAATTGTTGCATCTAATTTCTCGATGGAGTTGTCAAATATAGTACAAAAGGATATGTTGGGGGTCTGACTAGAATTTTCATTGAGCATCACAATAATGGTATATCCCTGCATAATGTACATGATATCTACTTAATTTGGTATGCAATATTTGGTCAATGGAACAAATCAATCTATTTTTCCATTGGGATGGTACATTATATCTCAAATCGGATCTAGTAAGGATTTGGTGTGGTTCGAGGCTAGTAAGGTGGATGGTTTCGATTGGTGTTGGTTTGTCACTCATAGATGAGCTAGTTTGATATATTTGTCTTGGTTTGGCAACACTTCAAATTGAAATGGTTATTTATTGGACCTTAGCAATGTTGGGTGGTCATTATTTTTTGGTTGTAGGGTATTGAGTGCACTTGCTTCTATGGATAAAACCTTCAGTATTGAGTGCTGATGCGCCAATGAAACTCATGATGAGCAGTGGTGTTTCCTATTTTCAAAGTGTGATGTTGAAGCCAGGAAGGCTATCTCTTTGATGACTTGAGAATATCTCTGGCCAAATGGCCATGCTCATGACAAGATGGTTTATGGATGTTTCTTTGGTATTTGTGTCCAGGTGATGGGCTTCACGCTTTGGGGAATTTGGGTGGTTGAGAGGACTGTTAGGGATAAAATGGAAAATGTTCTAATGGAGGCTATAGAGGGAATACATATGGACCCTAGCTCAGGTGTTATTCTCAACATCTTGGATTTGAATGCTGAGAAGAAGAAAGTAAAAATTCTGAAGGAGTGGAATTTGTTCAAAAAAGAAGTGGAAAAAAAAATATAGATGATTTCTTACCATTCCTCAATGCTAATCAAGGCTTCTATCCTAAGAAGATGTTAATAGGTTGCTAGATATTTCCATTGGGGTTGGTTATCTTTACCACCAACTTTGATCTCTTTGGATGTAACTGAACCTAGTTCTAAAATTAATATATAATAATAATAGTAATAGTAATAATAGTAATAGTAGTAGTAGTAGTAGTAGTAGTAGTAGTGGTAGTAGTAGTGGTAGTAGTATTTGTAGTGGTAGTGGTAGTGGTAGTAATCGTGGTAGTAATCGTGGTAGTAGTAGTAGTAGTAGTAGTAGTAGTAGTAGTAGTAGTAATAGTAATAATAGTAATAATCATAATAGTAATAGTAATAATAGTTGTACACATCTAAAAATGGTCACGATCGATCGAACCTATTAATTAATTAAATATGAATTATTTAATTAATATTCTTAAGTCTTCTACATATAAATAAATTTATTTATTTATTTATATTGTTCATTTTTCTAATTCTTCTAATTTTTTTAATTTAATTAATGCTACCTTCTTCTTAATTAATTAAATAGATTTTACAATTTATTTACATTAATTATCAAAGTTTAAATTCTAAATTTAAACGATATTCTTCCCTCCACATTTAATTAAATACTTTCAATATTTAAATCATTTTCCAAATTCCCACTTCTCTCACAAAATTAAATATTCTTAATATTTAATTAAAAGGCTTTTTCTTTTCTCATAATTAAATATTTGCAATATTTAATTAAAGCCTTTTCATATTTCTTTCACACATAATTAAATATTTATTTATTTAATTATGAGAGACACCTTTCAAATGGTCTCTTCATTTTCTGTCTCTCAGAATTTCACCTCTTTTTTGAATTCTCGATCTCTCACCGTTCATTCCAATAGGTTTGAAATCGACCGTCGATCTTGGCCAATCAAATTCCTACCTTCAAAAATCTATAAATACAGCCCTTTCATGAGCTAAAAAGGACCTCGAATCTCACATTTTCATACGTAGTTATTATAGTTGCAATCTTAGCAATTCATAGCATTTTAATTCAATAGTTCAATCTTGTAGATGCATATGCATTCTTAATAATCTCATTCTCTCAAGTGCCATTCTATAAGCTGTGTTTGCACAATTGAGAGCAAACATATTGAAGCAAATCCTTGGAGATAGAGGACAATGGAACGAATTTGAAAAAGCTGTTGTCAAGAGTTTGCATTTGCTTTATTTATTTAGTTTTCTTCAATCTAATGTTTCATTGGTGTATTAGATTAGATTCAATTTAATTGACACATTCTAACGTACGCATTTTTAGCACCCACCGTGGGGCCAAGCCCCGCATTTAATTTCTATTTTTGCAGAATTTTTCTGGCAGGTGATGGACAAAAATCACGGTTTAGCACATACGAAGCCTGTTTCAGCGCATACGATGACTGTTATGGTGCATACGTGACCTGTTCCAACGCATACGTGACCTCTTTCAGCGCATAGACACCCTGTTTTGGCGCATCCCTGAGAGCTCCTTTCGGCGCAATCGATGGTTGTTTCGGTGCATCTAGGAGATCTTTCAGTGCATACATAACCTGTTCTAGTGCATACATAACTTGTTTCGGTGCATACATCTTCTGTTTTAGCGCATACATTTGTAAAAATTTAAATTCTGATTCTGACGCAATCCGCGGACATAATTTTTCTGATGCTATTTTTAACAGAATGAACCAATCCTAGGGTAGACACTTAATTTTGAATTAACCAATCCTAGGATAGTCACCAAACACATTTTCTTTTGGTTAAAATAAACCCCATGCTTTTAGTGAAGCAACATCTTCACTTAGAATAGAAAAATTTTCAATTTGGGATTTAAAATTGAACCATTATTTGCATGCTGTGATTGTGGATAATAGGTCTATGCTCTCCACTTAACTGGGTGATCAAAATACCAGACTTACCTTTTGTTTTATGCAATTTAATGCTTTATTACATCCTTTAGAAGGCTTGCTATAGTGGGAAAAAGTACTCACCCTACGGGAACGACCTAAGTGGGAACACCTAAAGCCAAGGTTTCCAACCCACTTTAATCAAAAGCAAGTTGTTGATGAAAATCCAACTTGACAATAGTGCGCAGGATAACCATCCCCAAAACCTTTGTTCTAAAGGTTGGGAGGTCTCTCGAGGGAGTATATCTATTTGCCACACTGAACGGATACCCTTACTACAAACCATAGTGTAGAAAGCTAACCGAGTCAGTATCCAAACATCATTTTGATCACGGTGCAAGGGGAGGGAAGAATCTGCCCCCAAGGCACTCACCATATAGTTGCCACGAATTGTTTGCTCAAGGGATTCGGTATCCACTTCTGTCACTTTGAGTATGCACATGGAAAAGACAAAAACACGGGCACCCTCTAGGGGGTGACAAGGTTGTGTGAGTTGATGCGATTTTAAGATGTGGGCTGTGATTACTTTGATGACCTATTTGACGAATTAAGAGTGAGTCTGACTGAAGTGCTTATATTGTTCAAAAACTTGTGGAAATCTCAAGAACATACACTCTTTGTTTAGATTTTAGGATTAAGAAAACAATTGTCTGCTTCTATGCTGTGTTTTTCACATTTAAACCAGATTAAGATCATCCAAAACAAGAAAATTTTGTCAAAACTATCAAAACATGTCAGTCTCAGAGCTATTTTAGCGCATTCGGTCTCTATCTTAGCACATCCGGTCTCTATCTCAGCGCACCTGGTCTCTGTTTTAGCGCATCCGGTCTCTGTCTTAGCGCATCTGGTCTCTGTTTTAGCGCATTTGGTCTCTGTTTTAGCGCATCTGGTCTCTGTTTTACCGCATTTGGTCTTTGTTTTAGCACATTCAGTCTTTGTTTTAGCGCATCTATTTTCCCAAGCATAGGTGGTTTTTCTAATTTTCAGAAATCAGGGTTTAGTCGTCCTTCCTATATTCACCAACTTGCAATCGCGTATACTACTCATCCAAATCAAATTCTGCAATAGAGAACTCAAACACATTTAGGCATCCGCTAAAATTCATCTTTCTACAAAGCTAAGATCAAATTTCACAAAGTGCAAAATCATCTTTATTTTTGATCTTTGGTTTAATTCCCGCAAACAGGATTTTCATCCTTTCACTTAGGGAATCATGAACTAAAGATTAAAAATCTTTTAAGTCATAGAATCTTCATTCTATCCTGACTTTCATCATTATTGCACTATTTTCATTTCTTTGATCAAAGTTAGTAGGATTTGAGTAAACGCTTATGCCTTTTACCACGAGGTCTCGAAAGCACATAGAAAAAGAGGAAAGTATAGTAAGCAAAATGGGTGATAATAATGAGAGGGAGGAAAACCCCTTTAACATGTCAAATACTGAAGAAGTAACGGAAGAAAAGCTTCAAGAAGCAGAACACGATCCCCAATTCCATTCTCTTATGGAAAAGATTTTAGAAAGAAACAAGGAAAGGTTCTTCCTTTCTTTAGCAATTCAAGGGGCCAAATTACCTACCGATTTTGACACGGAAGGGATTAAAGAGAATCCTAAAACTCCTCTTAATGATTTTAGTGCCCTTACTCAATAGATTAAAGAACTATAAGGGAAAATAAAAGAAATGCAAGGGGGAGCACCTAAGAAGTATGTTTTGGAAGAAATATGTCCCTATCCATTCGATAGAAATCTTCAAATGATACCTTTTCCAAAGCATTGTGAAATCCCTAAGTTTGATAGATATAATGGGAAAACTGACCCCATTGAACATGTAAGGGATTTTTGAAATATGAGTTTAGAATTCGCTCATGAAGACACCTACTTAATGTGATTGTTTCCACGAAGTCTGGGTGGACAATCCATGGAGTGGCTTTCAAAGATCACTCCCCCCTTCAAAACCTTTGAAGAGTTAATAAATAAATTCATATCGCAATACTCTTACAGCATCCAACATCAGATAACCATGCTTGATCTTTGTAAGATAAAACAAAAAGTAGGGGAATCTTTCACTACATTTTTGCAAAGATGGAGAAGAACGTTTGCTAGATATTCTCGTCCTGTTCCTGAAAAGGAAAAGATGGAGATCTTCATCGATAGTCTTAATCAAGAAATGAGTTACAAACTAAACCTTCATTGTCCTCCATCATTTGAAAAATTGATTGAAAATGCAATCACTGTTGAAGGTGCATTGATCAAGCGTGGGGTTCTAAAAGTTGATAAAGAGGGTTCAAATTTGTACAACAACAACAACAACAACAATCATAATAACAACAATGACAAGTCACAATTTTGGACTCGAAATAAAAATGTTGGAAATGAGGGGGTAGTAGGTGCTAACAATGTGAATAAGAAGCCCGCCGTTCTTAATGTGTCTGGTGTTCAACGTAACAATAATATTGGACATTCTAACACCCAAGGCAATGTTTCTAATCAAGGAAACACAAATAACGCTCGTGGAAATAATTTTGGCAATAATCAAAATTCAAATGCACCCAGATTATCATATTTTTCAAATCGACGGAGTTTCACTCCCTTGGGCCAATCTTTGGAATCCATTCTCAAAGAATTATTGAATCAAAATGCTATTACATTGCCACCACAAAGAGACTATGAACCTCGAGTTAAACCACCGTCGTGGAATGACTCACACTTCTATGATTATCATAGATGCAAAGGTCATAAGACGAACAGTTGCCAAGGGTTAAAGAATATCGTTCAAGATTTGATTGATAATCGTACCATCACAGTTGAGGGACACAATCTCAATAATGATCATCAAGCATTCAAAAATCCGCTCCCTAATTATCACAAAGGGGAATCCTTGAATGATAAGGGCAAGAATGTTAATAGCATCCAAGACATTATTATCAATCATATCTATACTGATGACCCTCAAATCAATGCTATCCGAATCAAAGGTAAGCTAGAATATCGAGAGGTCAATGTTACCACAAGGGGACAAGCCAAGATCATTGTCAAAGGCGGCTCATCTAAAGCAGCAATTCCCCCTCCAAGTCAATACAATTTGTTTGAACAATTACGAAAAACATCAGCCCAAATCTCTATCTTGGAGCTTTTAAAGTTATCACCTGCACATAAGGACATTCTAGAAAAAGCTCTCATTGATACAACTGTATCTCTTGATCTAGATATCGATAAATTTCAAGCCATAGTGGGGCATTTTTCCTCCAACACATGTTTATCTTTTTCTGAAAGAGATGATTCATCCATAACCCATCTGCATAATTCATCACTATATTTAGAATTCATGGTTCACAAAGCCCGCATTAGACGTGTCCTTATAGATGGGGGAGCTGGATTAAATATTTGCACTTTAAAATTGGTCCTAGCTTTAGGATATTCAGCAGACTCTATAGACCCACGGAGGAAAATTACAATCAAGGCCTATGATGATGAGGAAAGAACTTCAAAAGGTCTCATCATGTTACCAATTGGAGTGGGACCTGTTGTAAAGAATACCTTTTGTTAGGTCCTCGATCGGGATTTAACCTATAACATACTATTGGGTCGTCCCTGGATCCATGACATGCAAGCAGTTCCATCTACTTATCACCAATGTCTGAAGTTTCCATATGATGGACAGGAAGTAACCATACCCGCTGATCACAATAGTAGTCAAACTTGTTCTAACCTAAGAGCGACTCATGACACATTTGTCCCACATAATAGAGAGGCTTTGGCCGTCTCTACCTCCAAAAACAAAGAACACGTGCAAGAAATGATAAGCAATTTTGGCAGCAAGCTAAAACTGAAGGATAATGGGGTAGGAGAATATTCTTTATCTCTCTCTAATCTACCCTTATCACCAAGATCTCATGGTCAGCTGTCAACATCTACACCGCAAGCTGCAACAGTTTTAGCCTCAACTTCAACCCCCATCAGCAAGTTTAATGGGATGTTTATCAAAGAAACTAAAGGGGAAGATAGAGCTATTCTCGATTGGCTCTATAAAGATGAAGAAGAATCTGTACAACATATCAAGTTGCCCACACAACAATATGGAAAAGGTTATGCTATCATGCAACAGATGGGTTCTGAAGGAAATGGCCCTCTAGGTAAAAGAAAAGAAGGTATTGTTGAACCTGTCCAACTAAAAACAATGCACCCAAAAGATAAGACTGGGTTGGGATATGGTGAGGATACTAAGGAAAAAATAACACAAAGACCATCTAATGAAGAAATAGCTGAGTCAATTCTACGAATTCAAGAAAACAATTCTGACACTGACTCCGATGAATATGAATGGGACACCATCTTTGATGATAAATTCTGGAGGGACAAAAAGGTGGATGTGATACACAAATTCTCACCTACATTCTTACAAGGAGAAAGCTCAAGACCTCCGTTTGAATGCGTCGTACAAAGTGATCATGACTCTAGTGAGACCAATTCGATTCAAAGCGAGATAGAACATTTTGAGGAGGATACCATCTAAGACTTCTCCCATAATAACAATACCAATAACATCATGACCCTAACATGCAATGACCTTACTTATCCTAATGATCCATTACCTTTGGTTCATCCCGAACTCATTGATTGGGAACAAATTGCACCCATTGATGTTCCAACTTTCCCAAATGATGAAACCATAATAAAATTTCTTTGCTCATCCCATCCCGAAACAAGTTCCACTAGGGAATCACCAGATCAGAGTTTTCAACAAGAAAGTGCCAAGTTTCTCAGCTATGAAATAAATAACATAAAAGAAAGACCTAATGGTGAAAACCTAACAAAGGCAGTATTAGGTCAAGAAAAAAGAAAAATGAAAGAAAGATCTAATGGTGAAAACCTAACAAAGGCAGTATTAGATCAAGAAAAGAGAAAAATAAAAAGCGTATCCGATGGTGAAAACCTTTCAAAGGTGCCAGAGGATGGGAAACTTGACACTCTTCCAGAGTACTATCAGGAAAGATCTTCCATTTTGATCGAACCGACAGAGGCACTCAATATAGGTACCACAGAAAAGCCTAAAGTGTTGCAATTGACTGCATCTCTTACAGATGAAGAAGTACCTAAATTCATAGAATTTCTCAAAGATAATCAAATCAGTTTTGCATGGTCCTATGCAAATATTCCTGGATTGGATCTGGATCTCATCATGCATCATCTATCTATTACACGGGGGGCAAGGCTTGTAAAACATAAACTCAGAAAAATGCATCCACACGTCGCATTGTTGGTTAAAGAAGAATTAAAGAAAATTTTAGACGTTGGATTCATCCGATCCATAGATTATGGAGAATGGATTTCAAATATTGTGCCTGTTTCAAAACCAGACGGAAGGATCAGAATTTGCACGAATTTTAGGGATTTGAATAAAGTATGTCCTAAAGACGACTTTCCTTTACCAAACATTGATATGATTGTGGATTTAACTGCTAGACATGCAATGTACTCATTGATGGATGGATTCTTAGGATACAACCAAATAAAGATTGCACCAAAAGATCAGGATAAAACAACATTCACATGTCCTTGGGGTACATATTGTTGGAATGTAATGCCATTTGGATTGAAAAATGCGGGAGCTACCTACCAACGAGCGATGACAAATTTTTTTCACATGATGCATACATTTATGGAGGATTATGTTGATGATCTTCTTGCAAAGTCTAAAACTAGAGAAGGACACATTGATATCTTGTCTAAAATTTTCAAAAGAATGGAACAATTCAAAGTACGACTTAATCCTAAGAAATGCGTCTTTGGAGTAAAATCCAGAAAGTTATTAGGATACATTGTGTCAAAAAAGGGAATTGAAGTGGATCCGGCTAAGGTACAAGCCATTCTTGATATGTCACCACCAAGGAACATCAATCAACTACGCTCTTTACAGGGACGGTTACAATCCATTCGCAGATTCATTGCTCAACTGGTAGATAAGAGTTTACCATTTACACATCTCCTACACAAGAATGTTCCATTCAAATGGGAGAACAAATGTGAAGTAGCCTTTAATCAAATAAAGCAGTATCTCATGAATCCTCCAGTATTGACTCCACCAATACAAGGTACGCCTCTCATATTATATATTGCTGCCACAGAAGTATCTTTAGGAGCATTATTGGCACAGGAAGATTACTCAGGAAAAGAATGAGCTATTTATTACATCAGTCGAACCTTGACAAGTCATGAGCTAAATTACACCTTTGTTGAAAAATCTTGTTTAGCAGTGGTGTTCACTTCTCAAAAAATTACGACACTACATGTTGACTCATACAGTAAAGCTTGTGGCTAAGATTGATCCACTCAAGTATCTTCTAAGCAAGGCTACCTTAACTGGCAGGTTGGTTAAATGGGTTATGATCTTAAGCGAGTTTGATATTCAGTATGTGGATCGAAAAGCTATAAAAGGACAAGTAATTGCAGATCAATTAGCAGAAGCACCAATGCCAGCAGAACACCCAATACATGTTGATTTTCCTGATGCTGACATTTTTGCAGCAGATATCCAACAGTCATGGTCACTTTACTTTGATGGTTCTTACACTCAACATGGTTCAGGAGCAGGAATTCTTTTCATTACACCTCAAGGACATACAATCCCAAAATCTTATTGGCTAATGTTTCCTTGCACAAACAACATAGCTGAATATGAGGCATTGATAATCGACATGAAAATTGTAGTAAATTGGAAAATTACAGAACTTCAAATTTTCGGTGACTCGCAACTTGTCATAAATCAAATCGATGACGAATATAACACTAAAGATGACAAGTTGATACCTTACAAAAGAATGGTGGACGATCTCAAGAAATACTTTGTTAATATCAAGTTCAAACAAATTCCACACATTGATAACAAAGCAGCAGACACCATGGCTACAATTGCCTCTCTACTCCAATTGTCAGAGAATAAAAAATGGTATGATTTCCTGGTGGAACAATTGTTTTCTCCTGCCCATGATAATCCTGAAACAAAAATCATTTTCCATCTGACGAGTTCTAACTCTTCCTTATATGGCCAAATTTACACTTACCTGAAAGATACTACTTTACCCTTAGGCTTGTCTAGGAATCAAAAATGGAATTTCATTCGGCAATCATCCCATTACACCTTAATTGCTGACGTCTTATACCGGCGTGGTCTAGATGGTACCCTCCTTAGGTGTCTTGAACACGATGAATCAGAAAAAGCCTTACAAGAGGTCCATGGTGGGATTTGTGGGACACATTCAAGTGGACTAACCTTAGCAAAGAAACTTGTAAGATTAGGATACTACTGGCCAACTATGGAGAAAGAATCTTTCGCCTTTGTGAAGAAATGTGCAAAATGTCAGATCCATGGGAATCTCATTCATGCTCCTGCTCAAGAATTACAACCTTTTACCACAACATGGCCTTTCACTCAGTGGGGATTGCACTTGGTTGGTAAGATACATCCATCATCTTCAAATGGACACAAATTTATCATTACAGCCACCGAGTATTTCACTAAGTGGATTGAAGTTGTTCCTTTAACAACTGTTACGGGTAAACAAATCTCTTCATTCATCTTGAATTATATCATTTGCAGATATGGCATTCCTAACTCCATCATCACGGATAATGGTAGACCCTTTAAAAATCAAGATGTTGATGAACTGTGTGAAAGGTTTCACATCCAACACAGATACTCCACACCTTATTATCCGCAGGGGAACGGTCAAGTTGAAGCTTCAAACAAAACAATTCTAATTTTTTTGAAGAAAACAGTGAATGAAGCGGGTCGTGATTGGCATGCCCAATTAAATCTAGCATTATGGGCCTATTGAACAAGCATTCATACACCAACAGGAGCTACTCCTTATGCTTTGGTCTATGGAGCAGAAGCTATTTTTCCACTTGAAGTTGAGATTTCGTCGCTTCGAGTATCACTCAAAGGGTTAATCAATGACGAAGACTACAGAGTATCAAGATTGCAAGAGTTAGAACTACTTGATGAACGATGACAAACTGTGGTAAATCACTTGAAGGGATATCAACAAATCATGTCCCACAGCTACAATCATAGAGTCAAACCGTGAAGTTTTCAAGTGGGTGATTTGGTCCTCAGAGAAAACCCTCGAAATCAACAAGATCGGGAAAAGAAAGGTAAATTCGAACAAAACTGGTTAGGCCCGTTCGTTATAGTTGCAGACTACGAATCGGGGGGATATCAGTTGTCAACAGTAGAAGGGGACCTGTTTGAAGATCCGATCAACAACATTCATCTGAAAAGGTTCTACACTTGAAAAAATAAAAAACAATATAAAAAGTCTTGAAAAGAAAAATAAAAATAAATAAATAAAAACATTGCCTTGATGAAAACCTGGCAAACAGGCGTCTTGGTAATAACAAAAAAATCATAAAATCAAGAAAAAGTGCAATAAAAACAAACAATGAAAACTTGGAAAACACGCATTGTTTGTGATTTCATTTAGCTTTCTCATCTATTAGGATTCATTCTGCATATGTATCCTTGCATCAGTATTGCACACACCTCATTATCGCATTCACATCATTTTCCTTGAAACGACAAGGATCTCATCATGGCTTCATGATTAGAGGTTTATTCATCGCAACAGTTGTGTCTAGCAAGAGTCAGAGTACAAGGTCACTAGGGGGCAGATCGCTTTTCTAGGAGGTAGTCAACAACATGTGTCTAGCATCGGAATGTCTGAAACAAATAGTTTCTGAGCTTACATGATTATCTTGATAGATGATTTAAAAACAAATTGGATGATCTTAATTTGAATAAAATGACAAACTAAAAGCAAAAGTGGCAAATTGTTGTTTTGATATTTGATGACATCATATCTTTGGAGTGGTTCAATGATGTACTGAACTAGAATCATGAGGAAGAAGTATGATTTTCTTTGATTGTTGTCTATAAGTTAATCATTAGTATGATGCAAATTGGTCGCAAGACATGTTCTACAATGGATCATTGATGACATTTCGGAATTTGCATAGGAAAATGGTTAACTTTTATCTGTTTATGCAAGCAATACTCAGGTCATCTTAGTTCAATTATACCATCGATGCTTGTATTAACTTGCTACATTAAACATTATGGAAGCAGTACTCAGGTCATCATTGGTGCTAACATACCCTTTGATGCTTGTACTAACTTTCAACATATCAAAAGGCTCAATGATGATAACTAAACACAACAAGAAATGGCAACAAGGAGAATGATTCATTATTTCATTTAGGGTTGCATAATTCATTTAGGACTGCATAATTCATTTGCATTTTGAGGTTCTTTTTAAAATAGATTTTTGAGGGTGGATCACATTCTTAAATATCTTTTCCGACAATGGTTGAGTAAAATTGGACATTTTTTACATCTCATCATCATCATTTCATATCATTATCATATTCCTTATCATGTCATTTTCCATCATTATACATCATAGGCATTCATTACATCATAGGCATGGTTATCATTCATCATTCATTAAACATATACATCTGCATATTTCACACATTCATAAAATAAAAAAAATTGCGTTCATATTTTTCACATCATTACATCATATATCATAAGATCATTACATGAGTGCATTTTCATTACATCATTACATCATCATCATAAATCATAATCTCATCTAAAATCATTTACATCTTGCATCTTGCATTCATTGCATACATCATAAAAGAAAAGAAATTTTTTAAATCATATCATATCATCATCTGCATCATCATCATACACGACATGGCATATAAAAAATCAAAACATCCATAACATGTGCATAAATCATCCATAACACATGTGCATAATCAAATTGCCACTACATATCATAGATCTCATCAAAACAAATATCCAGGAATACAAGGATATCAAATGTTTCAAAAAGATATATCATACAATGGCATCAATGTGTATAACAAACTGCTCATCGCTAAGGGGCATCTGGCTGTGGATCATGGCTACTGCTACTGCCGGAGGTAGCGGGTCTCACTGGATCTCTGCTCTCGAAGGATCTTCTCTCTCGTCTGGTTGGCTGGCCCACACTCCTGGTCGCACTCCTAGAGTGACTACGTGAGTGAGTCCAAGTCCGAGTACCTGAATGAGTGAAGGCTATCTGCTGCTCAGGTGGCACTACCTCAAAGTAGTGCATCCTATAATACTCGGCCTCCCTAGTAGTCTCTAATCCCTCTGCCACAACCTCTCCAATAGAGGTGCTCTCCATTGATCTCAATAATCTCTCAGCAACCCCCTTGGCCTGTACACATCTCTCTCAGAAGCTGTCCCTCTCAGCCATAAGCTGCGCTATTTGTGGGTCAGGAGGTTGTGGCTGCGCTATCTGTCCCTGCAGCTGACTAATGGTCGCTTGGACCTGTGCTAGCTGACTCTTGAGAGTCTGAACCTCTTTCTATAAGGCATCTAACTATCCCTAAGATGGAGCCCTGATGGTGATCCGCAGTGCTGAAGTACTGGCCTGACCTACTGCTCTAGATGTTCATGGCCTCGTCCTGAAAGGAATGTCAAAGAATAGTCTCTACCTCCCACCACCCCCATCATCCCCATCATCTGAGTCGTCTAAATCCTCATCTGTCTCCTTAGCCTCAGAGCTCTCATCATCCACCTCCATGGCTACTTTGTCGATATATGCAACCTACTCTACTTGTACCTACCCCTAATCCTATGGCTGCCCTGCTACTGGATGTCCCTGTGGCTATTGTAACCCTGCCTAGATAACTAGACCTCTCATCAATGGGGCAGGCTCATCTGGACTAGTGAAGCGAGGAAAGGGATGTGTATAGAAATATGCAGCATAGTCATCCATCATCCCTGCATTTGTGACCTCTGGTCGAATGGTCCAATCATCTAGCTGCAGCTCAAAGTACTCCTCTCTGGCGGCCTCAATAGTCAAAACTGGCCCCCACTCCAGTACATCTCCTCGGCACCTGGCATAGTGTGCCATCCCCTGTAGCATCATCTGTACCCATCCAAACTGTCTCAACACTCTCCGACCCAGAAATCTCTCGATGATGAAGGGGGTGCATCCAATCAAGTATCTGGGCCTCGTAACATATGGTAACTCTATGTCATCTACCTGCCACGGGTCACAATCCACATACAGTCGCTAGATGACCATGTTCAAATCATCAAGTACTCGTCGCCAGTACTCTAGTTTTCCCAGCCTCGGTTGGAGAAGGGGCCCTGTATACGCATAAGCATAGGGGAATACGATGGGGCGATCTCTCCTACCAATAGGGCGTGTAATCGCGAAGTGCTCCCACGTGAATAACTGTAAAAGAGTCACCCCACAGGAAAGACTCTTCC
>CM021106.1:328711554-328765309 GCA_007115665.2 Sequoiadendron giganteum | reverse complement strand
ATACATTTATGGAGGATTATGTTGATGATATTCTTGCCAAGTCTAACACTAGAGAAGGACACATCGATATCTTGTCTAAAATTTTCAAAAGAATGGAACAATTCAAAGTACGACTTAATCCGAAAAGTTATTAGGATACATTTTGTCAGAAAAGGGAGTTGAAGTGGATTCGGCTAAAGTATAAGAAATCCTTGATATGCCACCACCAAGGAACATCAGTCAACTGGGCTCTTTATAGGGGCGATTACAATCCATTCGAAGATTCATTGCTCAACTGGCAGATAAGAGTTTACCATTTACACATCTCTTGCACAAGAATGTTCCATTCAAATGGGAGAACAAATATGAAGCAACCTTTAATCAAATAAAGCAATACCTCATGAATCCACTAGTATTGACTCCACCAATACAAGGTGTGCCTCTCATATTATATATTGCTGCCACAAAAGTATCTTTAGGAGCATTATTGGCGCAGGAAGATTACTCAGGAAAAGGACGAGCTATTTATTACATCAGTCGAACCTTGACAAGTCATGAGCTAAATTACACCTTTTTTGAAAAAGCTTTTTTAGTAGTGGTGTTCACTTCTCAAAAATTATGACACTACATGTTGACTCATATAGTAAAGCTTGTGGCTAAGATTGATCCACTCAAGTATCTTCTAAGCAAGGCAACCTTAACTAGCAGGTTGGCTAAATGGGTTATGATCTTAAGCGAGTTTGATATTCACTATATGGATCGAAAAGCTATAAAAGGAAAAGTAATTGTGGATCAATTAGTAGAAGCACTGATGCTAGCGGAACATCCAATACATGTTGATTTTCCTGATGCCGATATTTTCACAGCAGAAATCCAACAATCATGGTCACTTTACTTTGATGGTTCTTACACTCAACATGGTTTAGGAGTAGGAATTATTTTCATTACACCTCAAGGACATACAATTCCAAAATCTTATCGGCTAATGTTTCCTTGCACAAACAACATAGCTGAATATGAGGCATTGATAATCGGCATGAAAATTACAGTAAATTGGAAAATCATAGAACTTCAAGTTTTTGGCGACTCACAACTTGTCATAAATCAAATCAATGATGAATACCACACTAAAGATGAAAAATTGATACCTTATAAAAGAATGGTGGACGATCTCAAGAAATACTTTGTTAATATCTAGTTCGAATAGATTCCATGCATTGATAACAAAGCAGTAGACGTCATGGCTGCAATTGCCTCTCTACTCCAATTATCAAAGAATCAAAACTAGTATGATTTCCTGGTGGAAGAATTGTTTTCTCCTGCCCATGAGGATCCTGAAACAAAAATCATTACCCATCTAATAAGTTTCGAATCTTCCTTATATGGCCAAATCTACACTTACTTGAAAGATACTACTTTACCCTTAGGTTTGTTTAGAAATCAAAAATGAAATTTCATTCGATAATCATCTCATTATACCTTAATTGCTGACATCCTATACAAGCGTGGTCTGGATGGTACCCTCCTTAGATGTCTTGAATGTGATGAATCAAAAAAATCCTTACAAGAGGTCCATGGTGGGATTTGTGGGACACATTCAAGTGGACTAACCTTAGCAAAGAAACTTGTAAGATTAGGATACTACTAGCCAACTATGGAGAAATAATATTTTGCCTTTGTGAAGGAATGTGCAAAATGTCAGATTCATGGGAATCTCATTCATGCTCCTACTCAGGAATTACAACCTTTTACCACAACATGGCCTTTCGCTCAGTGGGGATTGGACTTGGTTGGCAAAATACATCCATCATCTTCAAATGGACACAAATTTATCATTACAGCCACCGAGTATTTCACTAAGTTGATTGAAGCTGTTCCTTTAACAACTGTTACGGGTAAACAAATCTCTTCATTCATCTTGAATTATATCATTTGCAGATATGACATTCCTAACTCCATCATCAAGGATAATGGTAGACCCTTTAAAATCAAGATGTTGATGAACTGTGTGCAAGGTTTCACATCCAACACAGATACTCCACACCTTATTATCCACAAGGAAATGGTCAAGCTAAAGCTTCAAACAAAACGATTCTGAAAATTATGAAGAAAATAGTGAATGAAGCAGGTCGTGATTGGCATGTCCAATTAAATCCAACATTATGGGCCTATCGAACAAGCATTCGTACACTCACAGGAGCTACTCCTTATGCTTTGGTCTATGGAGCAAAAACTATTTTGCCACTTGAAGTTGAGATTCCTTCACTTTGAGTATCATTCAAAGGGTTAATCAATGATGAAGACTACAGAGTATCAAGATTGCAAGAGTTAGAATTACTTGATGAACGGCGTCAAACTACAGTTAATCACTTGAAGGGATATCAACAAATCATGTCCCATAGCTACAATCACAGAGTCAAACCATTAAGTTTTCAAGTGGGTGATTTGGTCCTCAGAGAAAACCCTCGAAATCAACAAGATCGAGAAAAGAAAGGTAAATTCGAACCTAACTGGTTAGGCCAGTTTGTTATTGTTGCAGCCTACGGATCGGGGGCATATCAGTTGTCAATAGCAGAAGGGGACCTATTTGAAGACTCGATCAACAACATTCATCTAAAAAGATTCCACACCATAGAAAAATAAAAAACAATACAAAAAGTCCTGAAAAACAAATAAAAAATAAAATAAACATTGCCTTGATGAAAACCTGGCAAACAGGCGTCTTGGTAATAACAAAAAAATCATAAAATCAAGAAAAAGTGCAATAAAAACAAACAATGAAAACCTGGAAACAGGCATTGTTTGTGATTTCATTTAGCTCTCTCATCTATTAGGATTCATTCTGCATATGCATCCTCGCATCAGTATCACACACACCTCATTATCGCATTCGCATCATTTTCCTTGGAACGACAAGGATCTCATCATGGCTTGATGATTTGAGGTTTATCCATCACAACAGTTGTGTCTAGCAAGGGTTAGAGTACAAGGTCACTAGGGGGCAGTTCATTTTTCTATGAGGTAGTCAACATCATGTGTCTAACATCAGAATGTCTGAAACAATAAGTTTTCTGAGCTTACATGATTATCTTGACAGGTGATTTAAAAACAAATTGGATGATCTTAATCTAAATAAAATGAATGACAAAACTTAAAAGCAAAGGTTGCAAATTGTTGTTTTGATATTTGATGACATCATATCTTTGGAGTGGTTTAATGATGTATTGAACTAGAATCACAAGGAAGAAGTATGATTTTTCTTTGATTGTTGTTTGCAAGTTAATCATTAGTATGATGCAAATTGGTCGCGGGACATGTTCTACAATGGATCATTGATGACATTTTGGAATTTGCATAGGAAAATGGTTAACTTTTGTTTGTTTATGCAAGCAATACTCAGGTCATCTTGGTTCAATTATACCATTGATGCTTGTATTAACTTGCTACATTAAACATTATGGAAGCAGTACTCAGGTCATCATTGGTGCTAACATACCCTTTGATGCTTGTATTAACTTTCAACATATCAAAAGGCTCAATGATGATAACTAAACACAATAAGAAATGGCAACAAGGAGAATGATTCATTATTTCATTTAGGGTTGCATAATTCATTTAGGACTACATAATTCATTTGCATTTGAGGTTCTTTTTAAAATAGATTTTTGAGGGTGGATCACATTCTTAAATATCTTTTTCGACAATGGTTGAGTAAGACTGGACATTTGTTACATCTCATCATCATCATTTCATATCATTATCATATTCCTTATCATGTGATTTTTCCATCATTATACGTCGTAGGCATTCATTACATCATAGGCATGGTTATCATTCATCATTCATTGACATATACATCTGCATATTTCACACATTCATAAAATAAAAATTGCATTCATATTTTTCACAGCATTACATCATAGATCATAAGATCATTACATGAGTGCATTTTCATCACATCATCATCATCATCATAAATCATAAATCATTTACATCTTGCATTTTGAATTCATTGCATACATCATAAGAGAAAAGAAAAAAATTAGATCATATCATCATTGCATCATCATACACGACATAACATATAAAAATCAAAACAT
The DNA here is from genome assembly GCA_007115665.2 of Sequoiadendron giganteum. Taxonomy (NCBI): domain Eukaryota; kingdom Viridiplantae; phylum Streptophyta; class Pinopsida; order Cupressales; family Cupressaceae; genus Sequoiadendron; species Sequoiadendron giganteum. The sequence continues at coordinate 328,761,230 of CM021106.1, read as the reverse complement.
CCATAATATGTGCATAAATCATCCACATCATATGTGCATAATCAAATCGCCACTGCATATCATAGATCTCATCAAAACAAATGTCCAAAAATACAAGGATATCAAATGTTTCAAAAAGATATATCATACAATGGCATAAATGTGTACGACAAAATGCTCGTCGTTGAGGGGCATCAGGTTGTGGATCATGGCTACTGCTGCCACCGGAGGTAGCGGGTCTCGCTGGATCTCTACTCCCAGAGGCTCTGCTCTCTCGTCTGGCGAGCTGGCCCACACTCTTGGTCGCACTCCTAGAGTGATTTTGTGAGTGAGTCTGAGTCCGAGTACTTGACTGAGTGAAGGCTATCCCCCGCTCAGGTGGCATTGCCTCAAAGTAGTGCATCCTATAATACTTGGCCTCTCGAGTAGTCTCTAATCCCTCTGCCACAACCTCTCCAATAGAGGTGCTCTCCACTGATCTCAGTAGCCTCTCAGCTACCCCCTCAGCTTGTACACATCTCTCTCGGAAGTTGTCCCTCTTAGCCATAAGCTGCGCTATCTATGGGTCAGGAGGTGGTGGCTGCGCTAGCTATCCCTACAACTGACTGATGGTCGCTTGGGCCTGTGCTAACTGACTCCTAAGAGTCTAAACCTCTATCTGCAAGGTATCTAACTATCCCTGTGACAAAGCCCTGATGGTGATCCGCGGTGCTGAAGTGCTAGCCTGACCCACTACTCTAGCTGTCTGTGGCCTCGTCCTGAAGGGAATGTCAAAGAATAGTCTTTGCCTCCCACCACCCCGATCATCCCCATCATCGAAGTCGTCTGACTCCTCATCTGTCTACTCGACCTTGGAGCTCTCATCATCCACCTCCATGGCTACCCCGCCGATATCTGCCACCTGCTCTGCCTGTACCTATCCTTGATCCTATGGCTACCCTACTACTGGATGTCCCTGTGGTTGCTGTAACCCTGCCTGGATAACTGGACCTCCCATCAATGGGGTAGGCTCATCTGGACTAGTGAAACGAGGAAAGGGATGTGTGTAGAAATATTCGACATAGTCATCCGTCATCCTTGCATTTGTGACCTTTGGTCGAATGGTCCAATCATCTGGCTGCAGCTCAAAGTACTCCTCTCGGGCGGCCTCAATAGTCAAAACTAGCCCCCACTCTGGTACATCTCCTCGACGCCTGGCATACTGTGCCGTCCCCTGGGGCATCATCTGAACCCATCCATACTACCTCAGAACCCTCCGACCCAGAAATCTCTCGATGATGAACGGGGTGCGTCCAATCAAGTATCTGGGCCTTGTAACATATGACAACTCTATGTCATCTATTTGCCACGGGTCGCAATCCACATACTGTCGCAGATGACTGTATCCAAATCATCAAGTACCCGTCGCTAGTACTCTAGTTTTCCCAGCCTCGGCTGGACAAGGGGCCCTGTATACGTATAAGCATAAGGGAATCCAATGGGGTGATCTCTCTTGACGATAGGGCGGGTAATTGCGAAGTGCTCCCATGTGAATAACTGTAAAAGAGTTACCCCGTAGGAAAGACTCTTCCCATCGGTATACATGACCTGATGAAGGTCATGGTACAGATGGGCAAGCATGCATGATTCCCATGCATATCTAGTACTGTGGAGAAGCATGTCCTCTAGGATCCTCCCCCACCCAATTGATAGTCCCTTTGACCTACGATCAAGACAAAGGAAACCACCAATCATCCCTGCTAAAACCGAAGGCAGTGGGGCATATCTCTCCGTCATCTCCTTCTAGGGAAGCTCATATCCACAGATATGAGGATCCTGGAAGACCCATCTCAAAGCATCTGTACCCCCAATCTCCTTGTGATCATAAATCACAAGCTCTCCAACCATAGGAATACCCAAAATCCTATAGACATCCTTTGGAGTCACTATAATCTCTCCTGTCGGTAAGTGGAAGGTGTTGTGCTCGCTGTGCCACCACTCTGCTAAGGCAGTCAACAGTGCCCTGTTGACCCGATACTGTGGGATACTCAACAAAGCTCTCAAGCCACACTGGTCTATCACTCCCAAATCATCATGGGATAATCGGGGAATCATCTCCGATGTCTGCGGAAATCTCTCTCTGATCTGAAGGAGACCAAAATCCTCCTTTACAAAATTATCAGGCAAGCATGCATAATCAATTAGCAAATGGATATCATCACTCAATCAGTACATCAAGCAGGTTTAAATCTATCATAATATTTGTTTTTCATATCGCATGGAAACAAATTTAACAGTCATCATGACTTAATTTGAATTTCAAATAGGAAAGCAAATCTATCATCTATTTTATTCTTCATATCGCATGGAAACAAATTTAACAGTCATCGTGATTTAATCTATTTGACTTTCAATCAGGAAAGCAAATTATCATTTCTATTTTATTTTTCATATCGCATGGAAGAAAAATTTATCAAACATATTTTTTCTTCAAGCACGAAGACAAAATTATCAAATCTATTCATCGATGATATTCAAATGCATAAAATTTGTTGTCTAATCTAGCAACACTCATCAAGCATGCATCAATTTTTCTTCAAAAATGGAAATTCGGTAAAAATCCTTGGATGCGCTAAAATAGTCAATCAATGTGCTAAAACCATTAATGCGCGACTTTATTCCATGGATGCACTAAAACAGTCTATGGATGCGCAATTTCATGGATGCGCTATTTCATCAAGCATATGCACTATAACAGTTCATGGATGCGCTAAATCTCCTATGCGCTAATCTATCATCTTCGGCAGGCAAGTTTCATAGATGCACCATTTTATCTATCCTATGCGCTAAATCACCTATGTGCGATTATTTGGCCTCTATGCGTGACTGTTATATCCCTATGCGCCACTTTGGATGTGCTAAACTATCTACTATATGCGCTAAAAGACCTATCGCATGCGCTAAAACATAATTTTAAAGTTTGAAAAAATTCAAAAAAGCATCCAAAAATGCATAAAAATTTAACAAAGAGGTTTGGATCAACTTACCAGAGGTCCATATGTAGGTAGTCTCTGATGATGGCGACCTCGCTCGAATCTATGGTACTCATATGGGATCGACATTGCTTTTATCTTTCTCAGAGCTCCAAATTTTCTCAAAGGTTACTATTCAAATGGAAGTGACTTCTCACCTTTTTCATCTTTTAAAGGGGTAAAAATAGCATTTATTACTTTGCAAAGTGCTATCTCGAGAGTTAAATCGCCATTTTTTCTCCGAAATCATTTGAAAATCTTTCATATCAGTCTCATAATCATTCTCATCACGCGATTTATCTCTCGAGGGGGCATATAGCATCATCAGTAATTTTTCAAAGTCGGGGGTAAATTCTTTGAAGCATTGTGTAAAACACATCACTTCAAAGAGGGGAAAAATGTACACATCTAAAAATGGTCACGGTCGATCGAACCTGTTAATTAATTAAATATGAATTATTTAATTAATATTCTTAAGTCTTCTACATATAAATAAATTTAATTATTTATTTATATTGTTCATTTTTCTAATTTTTCTAATTTTTTTAATTTAATTAATGCTACCTTCTTCTTAATTAATTAAATAGATTTTATAATTTATTGACATTAATTATCAAAGTTTAAATTCTAAATTTAAACGATATTCTTCCCTCCACATTTAATTAAATACTTTCAATATTTAAATCATTTTCCAAATTCCCACTTCTCTCACAAAATTAAATATTCTTAATATTTAATTAAAAGGATTTTTCTTTTCTCATAATTAAATATTTGCAATATTTAATTAAAGCCTTTTCATATTTCTTTCACACATAATTAAATATTTATTTATTTAATTATGAGAGACACCTTTCAAATGGTCTCTTCATTTTTTGTCTCTCAGAATTCCACCTCTTTTTTGAATTCTCGATCTCTCACCGTTCATTCCAACAGGTTTGAACTCAACCGTCGATCTTGGCCAATCGAATTCCTACCTTCAAAAATCTATAAATACAGCCCTTTCATGAGCTAAAAAGGACCTCGAATCTCACATTTTCATACGTAGTTATTATAGTCGCAATCTTAGCAATTCATAACATTTTAATTCAATAGTTCAATCTTGTAGATGCATATGCATTCTTAATAATCTCATTCTTTCAAGTACCATTCTATAAGCTGTGTTTGCACAACTGAGAGCAAACATATTGAAGCGAATCCTTGGAGATAGAGGACAATGGAACGAATTTGAAGAAGCTGCTGTCAAGAGTTTGCATTTGTTTTATTTATTTAGTTTTCTTCAATCTAATGTTTCAATTGGTGTATTAGATTAGATTCAATTTAATTGACACATTCTAACGTACACAATAGCAATAGTAGCAGTAGCAGTAGCAACAGTAGTAGTAGTAGTAGTAGTAGTAGTAGTAATGGTAGTAGTAGTAGTAGTAGTAGTAGTAGTAGTAGTAGGTATAATAAATAATGTAGTAGTAGTAGTAGTAGTAGTAAGTATAATAAAAGTAGTAGTAGTAGTAGTAGTAGTAGTAGTAGTAGCGGTGGTAGTAGTGGTAGTAATAAGTGTAATAAATAATGTATCATATAATAACAAATATATACTAATATAATATTATAATATATTATATAAATTTAATATAATAATTATAAAATAATAACAAATTAGTAATAAAAGTAATAGTAATAATAAGTTTAATAAATAATGTATCGTCGTAGTAGTAGTAGTAGTGGTGGTAGTAGTGGTAGTGTATCATATAATAACAAATATATAATAATATAATATTATAATATATTATATAAATTTAATATAATAATTATAAAATAATAACAAATATATAATATAATAATAAATATATAATAAAATAATAATTTTAATATCATAATAATATTCTAAAAATACCATAGAATAATGTAATAATATAATATAATAACAATAAAACATGGTTGTGTTGTTGTGTAGTTCTTGCCAAAAGCTAGCAAGATGGTTTTGTTCTTTGATATGTAGATAAATTGAGAGTGACATTGACATGATCAAACTATTGTTAGACATGAAATGATTGACAATTTTTTTTAAAATTATCTATGGTGTTGTTATCTTTTCTATTAACACCCCAACTAGTGGCTATAATATTAGTGGGGGATTTTTAGTAGGCTATCGAAAAAGAAGGTATGTAAGACAAGGTTTTTCCCTTGCTCCCTTTTCTATTGTCTCTACTTACTCTACTTTTGGAAATTGATCCACATCTTGATCTATTACTATGGTTGGTAAGAATCAATTAGCTCCATAAATGACTTGTATTTCAAATATGTGACCCTACAATGAAGGTTTGAGTGCATAGTAAAAAAATAAATCATTAAACAACTTAATATTATATAAAAATATAATTTGAAAATATTAAAGGAATTAGGGCCTCAACATAGTAGGTATAGATAGGGGTGAATGAGAGGGATATGCTTAGAGGGGATGCATCAATATATGGCAGATGAACCAAATCAAAGTTTTTTACCTTTTCTTGGGGTGGCAAGGAAGGTAATGATTGCTAATCAATTTGAAAAAGAGGGCAACTCTAGCTGCAAACAATTGATTCAACCTCTTCAATGTGCTTCCATCTCTCCAATAGTGAGTTTTGGAGAGGAAATTTGTAACAAAGTGTTGGGAAAAAATAATTTTTGTTGACTTTGGCTTGGTTGGGAGGTTCAAAGAGTTCTAACCAAGAGTCTCTGTTTTTGCATAAATGGATCTTAGACACATGGTGCTTCATCTTAGATGGAGATATCCAAATCTATCCCTATGTGAGAGGGTTCATTGTGGAATTCTTGCATACTACCTATGCTTGTATTTTGGTGAAGTTGGACATCTATAAGGTGCTATTGGCAGGTATCTATTTAAAAACTACATAAGGATGTTAGAATAAATTTTAAAACTATGAGGGGTTACCATTCTGGTGTCATAGATGCTTTATTATTGAAAATATTGCTACTCATTTATGTAAAGTGGAAAGTTGATAGCCAAGCCACTTGGTGGAAAAATGTTTCACCTCAACATTATTCAATAGCAAAGGAAGATTCATGCTAGGATGGGAAAACTCTCAAGTATGCCCCTACCATTGGGGATGGCATGCATAAGGTTTCACCAAATAAACCACAGCCAAATTTGAGGGCCAAGGATGAATCCCCTCTTGAGGGGAAATATACCTTTTCTGAAGTTAAGGATCCAAAATCAAGTGTGGAACTAGTAAATTGGGCATAAAGTGCAGTAATTTCATCTACTAGGGGAAGGTAAAAAACCTTAGAGAATTTGGTTGAGGCTGAAAGTGTTGGGGATCCATAAGGCAACTTGATGGTAGTGAAAAGGAAAAGGAAGAAAAATGAGGTCTTGTTCAACATGCAACTCCACTCCTATACTAGATGTGGATCAAAATCACAGTACCAATGGTGTGCTCATTTATACTCCATGCTACTATCTTGTGTCTCGTTCATGAGTTTTTATGGGTTTTTGGGAGTCTAGATGTGGGGAATGAGCTTTTTGTTGTGGGTTTTGGGGACTTTATTTAGTCTAGGTAAACATAATGTTGTATACATTCCTGTTAACAAGCTCTTGGTGTGAACCTTTTTTGATATTCAATATGTGGGTGTTGCCCCACAACACCACATATAATATTTTTTGAATAATTATATAAAAGAATATTCTATATAACTTAAATTCTAATTAAAAATTAAATCTTACTTTAAATATTTTTATACATTAATTATAACTGATGTTTTAATTTAATTATATATTATATAGTTTATAATTGTAACTTAATCTATATAATTATAATAATAAACATAATCTTAATTTAATATTTAATTACTATTATTTTAAAGTACTAGTTTTAATAATTAAAATAATTAGTTATAAATTATGAAATGTCATATATATAATTTATGAAAGTTAAAAATTATCAGCCATTATAAATAATGACTTCAACTATTCATTCATTATTATATTAATAATAATAATTAAAATATGTGAATACTAATAATTTAAATTTAAATTGTAGATGCTACATACATAATTTAAAAATAACTTAAATTTTTAATATTAACTTTTAAATTTTATATTATAAGATTATATAAATAATTTAGTTAATTTTAATTGCTTATAATAAAATTTAAATTTTAAAATTAAATTTATATTTTTTACTTTTACTTTTTTACAATAATAATTATATGATTTGTATACAATAAAAATATTTTAATAATATCTTAAATAAAATTTATATAATATTTTAAATTTTAATTAGTCAAATTTGTATATTCATATGGGTGAGGGTTGGAATAATTGACCATTTTGTAATTTTTTATGAATTAATTTGTCTACGCATTATTAATTTTTACATCGAGAGATGTCTTACAATGGTATTTTGTGTGCTAAAAAAAACTCTACCTTAAATCAAGCAGAGCTCACCCGCCATTTTAAAAATCATTGATAATGTGTAATAAATAGGAATAAAGGAGAATAGAGGAGTTCATCATAAGATTAAATCATAGGTGTAATGAAAATTGTTTCCTGTGTAAGTGTTTCTTCGATAACCGTTTCTTAAATTTTTGATATTGGAGGGTGTATGGACATGCAAAACAAATAACTATCTTTTAGTTCATCATTTTTTTATTTAGAAATCTGCTAAGGTTTTTATTCAAATCTTTCCATGTTGCTACCAGAATTAATGCAGAACTATCGATTCCATATGACAAAAGGAAGTCACGTCCAGTTGCACTCACAATAGAGAAATTTGGTTTAGGAAAAAAGGAGCTTATCAAAGCATGGTTTGATAGAGAAATTTTGTGTAGACATGCAAATTGATATTATGCATTTAAATCTAATCAATTAATATCATTTCTACTATTAATCAAGTAATTAAGTGTATTTGATTAATTCACTTCCTACTCACTAATGTTCATCAAATTTAATTAAATAAATCAAATTATTTAATGAAATCGCCAAAGGCCTCTTATTTTATTAAATAAATAAAATTATTTAAATCAAATTGACTAACCCACTCAAATTTAATTAAATTCCAAATTAATTAACTTTAATCACCTCCTAACCCTCATTACCCATTCTCTAGGTTTTGACTGAACCTTGGTCAAACTAAACCCCTAATTAACCACCCCACTAGGGAGTATTCTTTCATTAACTCTCTTTATTTGACTTTCTTACACAAACAATTTCCCTCCAAAACATCTCAACCACATGCTTTAACTCCTCTTACATCCTTATTTATGCTTCTTACATCCTCTCACATCTTCAACCATATGCATTTATTTATTTTCCATCCTCCTTTCCTCTTGCACATTCCCCAAAATGTGCTCCACCTTCATCCAATAGATTTGAAACAAGTGTCCCATTCTCATTGGCTCTTCTTTAGTCCCAAATTCCTCCCATCTCTCCATTCTTTAACCCTTCAACCTATAAATAGAAGCTACTTCTACTTCAAATCTATCCACAATCTCATGCATTTGCACTATAGGCACTTTTCCTCTCCATTTCATCACATTTTCAAGGCTTGCTCATTGTCATTTAGCTTATCAAAGGGGTGGGAAAGGGCATCCTTTTCACATCAGAGGAGCACCACTCCCACTATGGGATAGGTTTGCAGATGCTTTATATGTTTCTATTTAACTTGTTTGGCATTTTAGTGCTTTTTTGGCATATATGGCATGATTGAATATCTCATAAGAGTAGTTGGCTTGTTTGTTTACTTGATCTTTTATTTTGATTTATCTTATTATGCTCATTCCAATAAGCTCTCGATGATGTCTAATCAAAAATATTTAGAGAGAAATGGATGGGGCATTTATCATTATCTTTTGTTTGTTGTGCTTGTTAGATGTTCTTGTAATATAACTTGGCGAATGCTTGCTTTGTTAGGCATGTAGGGAAGATATTTTGAACAAGTTGTTGAATATTACATTGTTAGGTTTTTCCTTTCTGTGTTTTGGTCTGAGATTTTTGAAATATCTGAAATAAGTCCTAATGTATCAACATGAATTTTCACCCCCAACACAAATTCCCTTTTGACCCTTAACACTTTAGAAAATGAAAAGAGGAGGTTTAATTCCACTTAAGCCCACTGCTTGCATTCCACTTGGCACCTATTTTGTGTGTCAGTGGGGGCTTTTCTATTAGGGACATCAGTGCGGCGCGTAGATGTCCCTGGCAGATTCCTACAGTTGGAGACTGCAGAGGCATTACATTTTTGATTGAGAGTCAAAGAGTAACGTCCCTCTTCGGTTGGTCGACCCGAATATGGCTATTTTTCACCCTTCTCTTCATAATCTTCACTCTTCCATCCTCAGCATTTTTTCAAGAAGAAGCTTGGGAGAAGTTTGCAAGATCATTTGAGCACTTTCTCCACCATTTTGCATCCATTTTCCAAGCCTTGTAGCAGCACCATTCACTCCATTAAACAAATCCACTACTTCATCACTCCAACAGGGCAAGCATAGGACAAACACTGTGGCAACAGAGGCTTGAGTCCCTCTCGTTCACTCCTCCACAAGCCTTGAATACTTTGGATAGAGGTGGTAAGCTCCTACAATCTCTCCATTTTCTTTCGATTGAGTAAGCACATACTACTAGTGTTTTGTGTTACGTAGCTTGTAGTTTATTTCCTTTATCATATATTTCTACTATTCCAAACTTGGTTGTCCGTGGAGTTGGAAACACCAAGACAGGGGTCTGACTGAGGTAAGCCCCTATACAGCCCCAACAATTTCTCCCTTTATTGTGTGCAGGTGGAGAGAACTTGGAGTGAGCTAGCGAAGAGAGAATTGTACGAGATTATCTTCGTCACCTTGGTGGTAATACATTTCCTTTATCATATTTGTATTTGCATTTCTCTTTACTTAATCTTGCTTTATCACTTTAAACATCTCTAGACTAGGCTGGTAGTCTCTCCTTTTGAGTGTGATTTATGTCTTTTCGATTCGTTGGCCATACGGACGCTAGCGCACCTGTGAGATGCCAATGTGCCGCACTGTCATCCTGGAACTGTGCTTCTATCCTCAGACAAAGAGCTGTCTAAGACATGAATCTAACTCTAAAGGCTGATCCATCTAGTCTCCTTCCAATATTTGGGATGGCAGAGTGATTGAAGGATGCATAATCCTCATCATTCTCATCCTCATCATCCTAACTATCCTTTAAACTAAGGTGGGTTAGGGTAGCCTTTTCTCTCTTGGCCTTTCATGACCTAGGGCCTTGCAGCGGGTGGTCCCCCTCTCACATTTTTGGTGAACCCAAAGTGAACCAACGTCTATCCATTTGTCAACATCCTAAATTTTTTCTCATATACCTCTTGTTCATTGTACCCTGGTGTGTTGTGAAAGTTTATGAGCTTCACGACCCAGTCTATGACCTCTGGGCATATTGTTAGAAGAATTTTGTGACACCTTCTGATGGACAAGATGAAAGTCTCCTCTAACTTCAATACCAACCTTTTCTTTGGGTCTGTAGTTGGTTTGTCTACACAAGAGCACGTAACACAAGCTGAATCCAGATTTCTTGATGAAACTGACCACATCCCTACTCGTCCTGCATCACCAACCTCCACATTTGTAGATGAGTAGGAGGTCATATGTGTACCTTCTGAGTACGTCATTAGCTTCAGTAAGGGGTTAGGTGCATTGGAAAATCACCTGGAAGGCAATCCGAAGTTGGCTAGGGCTGCTAAGGTGATTGGTGAAATAAGATACATGGTGGAAAAATACTAGATAGGTGTAGAACTCTTAGCTAGTCTTGCTAGTTTGGCTAAAGCATGTACCGCCTCAAAATTTGGTTGCTTGATATGAGGTGGCCTCTTTGAGGAATGTGAGAGGAAAATAGAGATTCCAATCCCTCCTATATCCATGTATATGACTAACACGATCCCCTCAATCAATATACCTTCTACTTCTAAAAGTTTAGATACTGTCAAAGTAAACAGAAAAAATTTGGGTTTCCACTTCACCCCTTCTATCGCCTCTGGTGGTGGAGGATTTGGCAGAATGATGTGCGGAGGCTTTGGCAGTGGAAAATTCAAAATTGGAGGTGGCATTGGTGGAGGCAGTGCCAGTGGAAGTCATGGTGGTGGCTTTGGCTTTGGGGGTGGCTCTGACAGAAGTCACACTGGTGGCAGTGGCATCAATGGCGGCTCTGTGGTGGTCACGGTGGTGGCACTGACAGAGCTCATGCCGGTGGTAGTAGTATTGGTGGCAGTTCTTGCGATGGCCATGACGGTGCCCTTGGTAGTAATTCCAACAGTCCTATGTCTTCTAACGACCCTATTCTGAATACCCTTCTTCAGAATATGGGGAAGATGGAGAACCAGTTGGAAAACCTTTCCTAAGCTTCAACCTAGCCTATCTTCCAACCCCTCTTCAGACACAGCTCATTGTCGGTTGCAATCCTAAACACCCCTTTCCCGCAAGGAATGGAGATTCCAAAATTTGAGAGATACTATGGTAAAGGAGACCCACAGACACATGTATCCGCCTTTAACGCCTTGTGCATAGATTTCTTCCATCATGATGCATTGATGGCTAAAATATTTTCTCGATCCCTCAAAGATACAACACTGGATTGGTATTGTTCTTTGCCCAATAACTCCATCTTCACATTCAATCAGCTTGTGAACCAGTTCTTGTGACAGTTCTAAGCTAATATTGGACCAAAGATGACCTTCTCAGACCTTGTTTAGTGTAAACAAGGGGACAATGAGAAGATTACAGACTTTATAGCACGGTACCAAGCGCTCTTCTCATAGATCTCGTATCTATTGCCTGATTCAGATGTATAGAAGGTCTTCATAAGGAAGTTACAAATGCCTTGGCAAGAGAAGTTCGCCCTCATGAAGTATCCTTGTTTTGCACATTTGTGTGTGGCTTTACGAGAGTACCAACAAATGGTAGTTCACTTCGAGGGTCCTCCCTCATGCTCCCATTCTGAAGGAATATCTATCATGTCGATCTTAGGAAGAGGTAAATCCGTTGCAAATTTAGTAGCCGTTGTGGACAACAATGGCCTCAGATGCGACCGAAAGTTTATGAATAATCAAAATCTTATTCTTCCATCTTGCAAAAGCTGGTGAAGGGTAAGATTCTTATCTTTCCACCCCCTAAACCAGTTAGAGAGCCATACCCTAGCTGGTATGAGGAAAACACTTATTGTCAGTACCATCGAGTTAACAGACATGATATCGAAGGTTGTATGCACCTGCATCATGAGATATAGGACTGCATCGAGTATGGTAGTATCCACCTTGATGGAGGAAAATAAACCATGAACAAATTGGTGGTGAATGCTAACAGTGAGTTGCAGATATACACGGACCCATTTTCGTCACATTCTGATAACATGGTTATCTATCCCACTGATTCTACTTCTCACCCTGAGAGGTATGTTAACATGGTTACTGTTACTTCCTCTACTCATCTTGCAACCGACTCACCGGATATAACATTTACCTTGCAAGACATTCCAACAAATAGAAAACCTTCTCCGCTCTATATTCCCACTTGCCTCAATGGAAACATTGTGATAGGGGTCCTAGTTGACCTCGTGAGTAGAGTGAATGTCATCACAAAGGAGACATTAATCCTAAACTCCCTTCAGAGGGAGAAATACGACAAAACAAATTCTGTCATCTACACACATGATGGAATTTCTCTTAAACCTTATGAATCGATAATGTTGTCTATCCTAGTTGGACCTAGGAGTGTAGACACAGTCTTCGATGTCATCCCCAAGTTGGACCTATTCAGAGTGAAGCTAGGCATACCTTGGTTAGCTTCCATGAATGGGATCACCTTTGTGGTTCATATATGCATTAAGTTTTCTCATGAAGGTGTCATGCATGTAGTGCATGACATTGGATATCAGCCTGTGGTATCCCATGGAGGATATTCATTGGATCAATTTTGGCCCACTCCAATCGGTCCACTCCCATAGAGAATGGACCTACTTCACAAGAATTATGTGAAATACAAAACTGGGGATGAGGGATAGCTGAAGTTGAACCTTCTCATGGTTGAGTAGCCAATTGCCTCCTCCTCTTGAAAAGGAAAGGAGAAGCATGATCCCTCTCAAGCTAATTCATCTGCTCCCCTCTCCTGGGAAGAGTACTGGATGAAAAAACCTAGGTTCTACCCGCTAAGTCCGATGATGCCTCCTTGGCGAAATCCTAAATTCAAGATATCGGATCTCCCTAATAGGTCCCCAAGACCCTAGTACTATTCCTATGACAACAAGAAAGGTTTGCAAAGAAAGTTCACCCCTTGACCTCTTCTTGTTCCCCCAAACAGGAAAGGAGCCACCTCTAAGGTGGTCGAGTCAACTCCTCTTGTCGTTTCTAAGCCTGCCTCTCCTCCTTCCATTTAGGAGTCTTCCCTTCCATTGGAGATAGTCATGGAGGAAACTCCCATGGCTGAGTAGGATCCTTCAATCCTTCACAAGTTTCATCTTCCAGTGCGAAGAGCCGTAGAAACTGCCTTGTGTGTGAGCATAAGCATCGATGAAAGGTTCTCCTAGCTAAGAAAGCCTCCTTATAGAAGGAGGAAGAGAAGACCACACCACGTGTTATGTCCTCCTCTTTCCCTCATTCTATCCCTGAATCTCTTCCAACTCCCATTGTGAGCACACATGTACCCAGAAGGGTATAAGTATCCATTGCTCCTTTGGTGGAGTTGCCCTTGTTGGCCTCCATCTCGGATTTCATGCCTTTCCCAAAGCCCATGGACATGGTTAACACTTTAGTTGTGTCCATTGTGGTTATTTCCTCTTCTTCCTCGCCACTCCTTGTTTCATCTGTGGGGATCCCACCTCCCTCGATGCAGAAGAAAGTAGAGCATGGCCCCTCCAACAATGGGGGACATAAGAAGAGCCCACCTTCTCTGAAAGGTGGCCCCAAGCTGACTTGTTCTATCTTGGTGACGGAACCAGTCCCAACTTCCCCTTAGTTTATCACTGCTCCCGAGTCTCTCGATGAGCCTAGCAGTGAACCTCGGGTGCAAACTCCTTCATCTACTGAGGTAAAACATGGCACTCCTGTGAAGTGCATGTTAAGCTCGGTGGACGAAGTCCCAACCCTATCAGCGATCTTCACTAGGTCATTGAACTTGGACCCACAGGAGCTAAGTGACAGATACCTTATAGGTCCCCTTGCTTTGGCCCTTGTTGTGGGAGGATCGAAAGCTCCTCCCCTTAACATTACACCGTTGCAGGCTCATCTTCCTTCCTTCGATAATCTAGAGTGGGAATCTAACAACCTCTTGGTCGACCAATGTTAGGGGGAGACTCTCTTCTTGATCTTTAGATTAGATATGTGTGTGTGTCATGACATGTGTTTCCCCTGTGATCATGCTATATGGGCCTGGATGACCCTCATCACCCTTTTTGGTGCATGGATATAGGTGTGGTGTTGGTGTTGTAAACTTTCCTCTATATGTATCTCTATTCTTCCATGTTTGTGATTGGCTTTTGGTAAATAGGGGATGATGCAAAGTGTTGGAAGCATTTAGGCCACCTTCTATGTTGCCCCAAATTTTTATTTTACTTTTTCTGTCGTGCATTCTTCTTGATTTGGTTGGGGATTGATGATTGTTCGCCTCTTACTGTGGTTACCTACATATATATAAATAAAGGCAGATCTGACCCCACATAACCAAATCCCCCCGTGCCCTATGTGCGAGATCTATTTTCTTTACTTTTCACTTTATAATATTTCTCTCATCTTTGCTTGAGTTGTCCCTTTCATGTGTGACAACGCATCTTCTGCATCACTTGGTCTTTAGAAAACACATTCATTGACAAATGAATATTTCCTCGAAGATCCCTCATGCACTTCCTCATTAGAATTGCATTCTCAACTTAGAACCCTAACATAACATGTTTTCTTCATCACGGGTTCGTAAAGAAAGGACTTGGAAATCCTCCTTCGAAGTGGGAATGGTCTTAATCTTCCCCTCGCATGAGCACATCTCCTTCCTTTCGAATTCCCTGATGAAGTGAACATATTTCAAAAGGATTCCTTGATGATGAATCAATTTGAGAAGGAAGGCATTAAGGTTTTTGAACAACATGTCCCTTGAATGGACCCCTCCTCTTCACACCGGGTTCCCAAGGGACCCCTTCGAAAGTTTTCAACAAAGTTCTATGGCATCTAGCTTGGGGGTAGCCCGACTAGACTTGTTTCACATCTCGATGTCTAGTCTGGGGGTAGCCCGACTAGACTGTCTTAACATCCTTACATCTAGCTCGGGGGCAACCTGACTAGACCTTACTTTTCAAACAACACGTCCCTTGAGTGGACCCTCCTTCCTTTTGAAGTGTTCCCGAGGGACCCCTTTGAAAGCTTTACAACTTAGTGATGCTTTGCGTGATTGTCCATTCACTGGCCTCTATGGACACTTCTTGATGTGTTCTATTTGTGGGTAAACATTTCGCCATCTCTGGCTCTATGGAGTCTCCTTTCCTGGTTTCCTTCATGTGAGAGTTCTTGGGGGATACCTTCCTTGCAGGTCTGCGAGGCTATAAGGTTCTTTTCCTAGTTTCCTTCATGTGAGAGTTCTTGAAGGATACCACCCTTGTAGGACCGTGAACCTATAAGGTACTTCGTGCTTTAGCTTTGTAGTTTCATGGAGCTATGAAGGGCTTTCCTACACTTCCGAGTTTACCAGACCGTGATCTACTTCCTCATTAGTTCAGGTATACATCTCTACTCTCCTACTTCTTTACTACTCTACTTTACCAAAGCACTCATCAGTACTCATGCTCGCTAAAGTGGGGGCAAAATGCATCAACATGAATTTGCACCCACAATGCAAATTACCTTTTGACCCTTAACACTTTAGAAAATAAAAAGTAGATGTTTAATTCCACTTAAGCCTATTGCTTGCATTCCACTTGGTGCTTGTTTTTCGTGTCGGTGGCGGTGTTTCTATGGGGACACCCGCACAATGTGTAGACGTTCGCGTGGCATGCTTACTTCCCTAGCAGATTCCTATGGCTAGAGACTATAAAGATGTTACATTTTTTATTAGGAGTTGAAGAGTAACGTCCCTCTTCAGTTGGCTGACCCGAATATGTCCATTTTTCACGCTTCTGTTCATAATCTTCACTCTTCCATCCTTATAATTTTTTCAAGCAGAAGTTTGGGAGAAGTTTGCAAGATCATTTAAGCATTTTCTCCACCATTTTGCATCCATTTTCCAAGCTTTGTAGCAACACCATTCACTCCATTACAACAATCCACTACTTCGTCACTCCAACAGGGTGAGCATAGGACAAAAACCATGGCAATAGAGGATTGAGCCCCTCTCGTTCACTCCTCCACAAGCCTTGAGTGCTTTGGACGAAGGCGGTAAGTTCCTACAATCTCTCCTTTTTCTTTCGATTGAGTAAGAATGTACTGCTTGTGTTTTGTGCTACATAGCTTTTAGTTTATTTCCTTTATCATCTATTTCTACTATTCCAAACTTGGTTGTCTGTGGAGGTGGAAACACCAAGATGGGGGTCTGACTAAAGTAGGCCCCTATACAACCCCAATAATTTCTCCCTTTATTGTGTGCAGATGGAGAGAACTTGTAGCGAGCTAGTGAAGAGAGAATTGTACGAGATCGTCTTTGTCACCTTGGTGGTAATATATTTCCTTTATCATATTCGTATCTACATTTCTCTTTACTTAATCTCACTTTATCACTTTAAACATCTCTAGACTAGGCTAGTAGTCTCTCCTTCTGAGTATGATTTTTGTCTTTTCGGTTCTCTAGCCGTATAGACACCAGGGCACCGCGTTGCCATCTTGGAACTGTGGTTCCTCCCTCAAAAAAAGAGTTTTGTGAGACATGAATCTAACTCTAAAGTTTGATCCATCTAGTATCCTTCCAATATTCGAGATGGTAGAGTGATTGAAGGACGCATAATTCTCATCATTCTCATCCTCATCATCCTAACTATCCTTTAAACTGAGGTGGGTTAGGGCAACCTTTCCGCTCTTGGCCTTTCATGACCTGGAGCCTTACATTGGGTGGTCCCCCTCTCTCACACCTAATAAGTTTCGTATGTCGAGTGTGAACAGGAATACTCATATCTGATTGTCAAAGTCCATCTCACTAGGTACAATGCCATCCTATTTTTCTATACCTTGATGCATCATATCTATGTGTGTTATAAAAAATACGGAAGGTAATATTCTTTACATCCCCAATCCCTAATAAGAAACAAATCATCATTACTCATCATCATATCTACCAAAGTCTCGACAACTCATAAACTTGTTGAACTTCTAAATCTTCTTGGAATCAAGGGTTCATCCCTCTTATTCTTCTTATTCTTCTATCTTTACTAAAATTTATATCCAAGTATCAAATATGTGTGATATATCAAAATATACATGAGGCTACCCATGGCTGATGACTGTCTATACATCATCAAATGTTTCTACATCAAAAATTCGAGCTCTCTAGTACTCTTTGAGTTGAACTAATCCTAAATCTTTATTGCAAGGTCAACCCAAATTTTGAAATTTTCACTCGATCTCTCAAGGAGGTAGTGTAGCAGCGTAATTTCTTCCACTAGGGCAGTAGTGGGGCATCCAAAAAATTAGATTTTTTTTGAATTTTGATTGTGGTAGTGTTAATCTTTGAACCAATGCAGCAAGTACCTTGCTTTAAAGAGGTGAAAAATGTAGACACGTAAAAAGTCCTTATTGATACTAGGCATCTGATTTCAATTAATTAACACCATTTCTTCCTAAATTACCTCAAACTGACCATTTAATTAAATACTCAACATTATTTAGTTAAATTAAATAAATTCGGCTATTAATCAAATAATTAAATTTATTGATTAATTCATCTTTCCTCTAACTAGTTTTCATCATATTTAATTAAATCAAATCATTTAATCCCCCTAAGTCCTCTCATTTGATTAAATAAATCAAATCAAATGTCACAATATCCTAATTTATTTCAATTAATTAATTATATATTAATTAATCCCAAATCACTTTCTAATCAACATTAATAAATCCTTCAACTCCTCAAGAGTTCAATAAACGCATGGTCAACTAATCAGGTTGCACATGAAATTAATTTCTTTTAATTAACTAATTCCTCTATTTATCCTCACAATGGCATATTCCAAAGAATATTCCTTCCAACCACCTTTCATCAATTTCCCTCCAAAATCTTTAAAAATTCTCTTCCACATTCATAAATACTTCTTACAAAAGCATTTATTTCTTCTTACATGCCATCTTGTCTCATACAAGGAAATTCAATTCTCTTACACTCTCAACAAAATTTTCTTACATCTCCAACCACATTCATTTACTTCTTCTTACATCCTCTTTACTCACACATTCCTCAAAATGTGCTCCACCTTCAACCATTAGCCTTGTGACAAGTGTCACATTCTTATTGGCTCCCATTTTATCCAAATTCACCAATTTATCTCATTCTTCAACCCTTGAGTCCTATAAGTAGTGGCTTTATCTACATAATATGCATCCACAATCTCATGCAAAGTCATTATGCTCATTTCATCCATCAATCATCCAATTTCTATCACTATTTTTGAGGGCAATTGACATTTATCATCCATTTTCATCCATAATCTTAGGCATTATTACTCTACTCCAAATTCATCAAGTATCTTGAAGCTTATTAAAAGAGATTGTGAAAGGGCCACTTTCCACATCAAAGTGACACCAATCCCCTATGGGATGGAGGTTTGATCTATTTAGTTTGTTAACATGCTTTCTATTGCTTTCTTTTGTGCTTTTGTTTTATGTTTTCATCTTTGTTTGATCAAGAGTCTCATAGGAAATGATGTTTGTTCTAATTTGAATGACCAACCTTGTTTGTGTTGTCTTTGTTGTGTTGTGATTATCCTAAATGGGTTTCTAACATTGTACTTATTTCTAAGCCCACTAGAGGCATCCAAATCTGCACCGACTTTAGGGACCTGAACAAAGCACATGCCCTAAGGATGATTTCCTTCTTCCCAATATAGACATGATTTTAGATTTAACCGCAAGACACGAAATGCTATCACTAATGGATGGGTGTTTAGGGTACAATTAGATTATGATAGCAAAGGATGATCAACATTAAACATTCACCCATTCACGGGGCACCTATTATTGGAACATGATGCCATTTGGATTAAAGAACACTAGAGCTACCTACCAAAGGGCGATGACTCTGATTTTTCATGACATGATCCATAAATCTATAGAAGATTACGTGGACGATATACTAGCCAAATCAAGAAAGTGTCAAGACCACATAGCAACACTAAGCTCTATCTTTGACAGATTGGAAGAATACAAGGTAGGAATAAATCCTAAGAAATGTGTATTTGGTGTAATATCAGGAAAACTCCTAGGGTATATTGTATCAATGAGGGGAATCGAGATAGACCCTACAAAGGTCAAAGAAATCCTTGAAATGGAGGCACCACAAACATTGAAGTAGTTAAGGGGCTTGCATGGAAGACTCCAATCCATTCACAGATTCATAGTATAGTTAGCAGACAAAGCTATCCCAAATTCGCATCTACTCCACAAAGGGGTAGCATACAAATGGGATGAGAAATGTGACCGGGCATTCAATAAAATCAAAGAATGCTTTCTAACACCACCAGTCCTCATGCCACTGATCCTAGACAAACCATTGATCCTATACATATAAGCAACAATGACAACCCTTGGGGCTCTTCTAGCACAACATGATGAAACATGAAAAGCGAGTCATTTACTATATCAACAGAACCTTGGTAGGGCATGAAACTAACTACACATTCATCGAGAAATTTCATTTGACAGTAGTGTTTGCCTCATAGAAATTCACACACTACATGCTAGCTCACCAAATAAAGCTCATCGCAAAAATTGACCCTCTCAAATATCTACTATCTAAAGCAACACTCACAGGACGAATGAAAAAATGGGTTATGATCTTAATAGAATATAATATTGAATATGTAGAGTGGAAGACAATCAAAGGGCAGGTAATTTTGGATCAACTAGCCGAGGCACCAATATATGCAGAGAATCCATTGGTGTTGTAGACACATAAAAAGTCTTGATTGATACTATGCATCTAATTCAGATAAATTAACACCATTTCTTCTGAAATCATTTTGAACTAACAAATTAATTAAATAATCAACATTATTTAGTTAAATTCAAAAAAGTCAACTATTAATCAAATAATTAAATTTATTGATTAATTCACCTTTCTGTTTACTAGTATTCATCATATTTAATTAAATCAAATCATTTAAATAAATCCCCCTAAGTCTTCTCATTTGATTAAATAAATCAAATCAAATGCCACAATCATCTAATCCATTCCAATTAATTAATTCAAAATTAATTAATCATAAATTACTTTCTAATCATCATTAATAAATCCTCTAGCTTTTAACTAAATCAACCCATAATCAACTAACTAGGTTGCACGCGAAATTAATTTCTTTTAATTATCTAATTCCTCTATTTATCCTCACAAAGACATATTCCGAGGAATATTCCTCTCAATCACCTCATTCAATTTCCCTCCAAAGCTTTTCAAAAACCTATCACATCCTCTTACATTTGCAATAACTTCTCTTACAACCTTTCCAATCCTCAACCATTCTCATTTATTTCTCTTACATCCCCCATTCCTCAAAACATTTCCCAAAATGTGTTCCACCTTCCTCCAATAGAATTGTGACACTTGGCACATTCTCATTGGCTCCCATTTTATCCCACATTCACCAATTTCTCATTTTTTTCAACTCTTGAGTTCTATAAATAGAAGAATTCTCTTCACAATATGGATCCACAACTTCAAGCATTATCACTATAGCCATTTTCATACTTAGGATTTCATCATTTGGCATCATTTCCATACTTGGAAACCTCAAAATCATCAAGCTTATTAAAGGGATTGAGAAATGGCTTCCTTTTAACATCAAAGGAGCACCACTCTCCTTATGGGATGGAGGTTTAGTTATTTCAATTGGATTTCATGTTATCTCTAGTTAGTTCTTATTTTCATGTTTTTTAATTGTTTTAGTTAAAGAATCTCATAGTGAGTGTTTTGATTTGGTTTATAACATGTTTAAAACTTGTTGGTTGTTTCTTGTTAGCTGATTATAGATTAGATACTCACATTTTGGTGCTAGAAGCAGGGCTTTGACATTTTAACTTGTTCTTTTCTACTTGATTTTTCCATTTTTTGCAGACATAGGAACGCGATGCTTCCTTTGTTCATTTTCGAGCTCAGAAAGCATCACTATTGTTCTACAACGTCGCCATCGCCATGTCACATCACATTTGCTCACCTTTGTCACAGTACTTTTGTTTCACCATCGCTTTTGAACTTTCTGTCTTCTATCTAATTTTGATCTAATAAAGTGTCACCTTTGATACTGCATCACATTCATGCTCTTTTCCTTCTACAGAGCACTACTTTTTCATTTACCAGACCGTTGCTTCTATTTTTCAGTGTCGCATTTGATAGTTGCAGAGTGTCACATTCGTGGAACTGTGTCACCTTTGCAAGAAGGGGATTAATATGGAGTTGGAAACCTAAAAGAATTTTTTAATGCTCATTGTAATAGCTTAGGCTTTCCATTTCTACATCTTATTTTCTGCTTTAGGACCAACTAGAGTGATTTTGGGCTTAAAATTTACAAACAACTCAATTTTTGTCAAAGTTGGTTAAAAATAAACTTAGAAACTCACTAGATTTTGATTTTGGGACTAAAATTGAACAAGGTGAACTCACACTCAAGTTTGGTGCTTAAAATGAATTCAATATTTCTTTGAAGGTTTAAAATGAACAAGTGATTGATTTGTGTGATCTTGTCTTTGTACATTTTTTAGTGTGTATCCTCTCCCCTTGCGCTTTGCATGATCTTGGGTGCAAGAGAAACACTCAAATTGTATTTTATGCTTTATTACCCTTAAGAGAGGGCCTACTATAAGAAACACCTTGGAATGGGGAAACTCATAGGCAAAGTTCTTGAAGCACATTTACCGGTGGGCTATATGAAAGGTTTTGAAATCATGAGAAAGTACCTTTTATCCTAGAAACCATATGCCATGCTGGATCTACTATCATGCCTTAAGTGGAACAAGAATGATAGTAAGAGCCTTAATTGGCAAAGTGGGTGAGCATACAGCTAGGTGTTCTCGGTTTGTTACTAAGACACAAAATTGTTTAGTTACCAAAATCCTTAATACTTGTTAGTGCAAGAATGATCGTTCTGAAGCCACTTCACATCTGTACTATTCAATAGTAAAAATAAAAAAATCCTTCTGATCTCTGGATTTTAATGATTTTGAGATTTGGTGGTCCTGAGGAGTGTGTGTCATGGAGGGGATCCAGTGTTGCCAAATCTCTAACTGTTCGCTTTGTCTAGTGTTTGGAGAAATCCAAGTGAGGACTCAACAAAGTATGGCCATTTCTATCCTAGGATTGTACAATCTATGAGTCAGTTGAAATACATTGCTTGGATCTCAAACTTTGAAACAAACATTCAACAAGTCATCAAAATTTCAAACCCTTCGAAAAGAGAAAATATCTTTGGAAATTCCAAATATTACTATTTTTCCCTAGGTATTTTATCCTTAGAGGCTTCTAAATATTTGGGCCTATACCTCAATTTGTTCTCTCAAAAGTCAACTTAAGGAAACTATGGCTTTAACCCTTTGATTTTCAGATAATGGACCTTATGGAATGAAAGGGGTTAAGACATAGAAATTTTAGTTTGAACTTAATCAAGACAAGTGTTGATGTGGTAAAAATAATCCATTTAAGCAACATAAAAGACAATTGAACCCCACATATGTGCTTGTTCTCAATATTTCCAAAAAGGTCAAAATCCCAAAGCAAAAGTCTTTATGCAAATATTCCAAGTTTAGGTGTCACACTCAAAAGGTTATCAAGAAGTACATTAGGAAGTGCAACCTCAAGCAATACACCAAGATAAGAAATAATTTCATGAGGTTTTATAAACTCATTCCTTTGAACAATTTGGATATGTATGCTCAATTTGAATCACTCATCTAAGTCAAATTTTGGTCTTTTGGGTTTAAACACTATAGAAGTATAGGATGTTCTTCAAAACCTTGGTCTTGTAAACAAAGTCTCTCTAGATTCATCTAGGATCAAATCAACCCTCTTATCCATCCCAAACATCAATCAAAATCCCATCTCACTAACAACTCTTGAAACATTGGAAAAATCCTTCATGCTAGACTTTTGGTGAATCCTTCAATCAAAATCAAAATCACTTTGTTTAGCTAAATGTGTGTGGATGAATCCTTCTTAACATATCTAGTTAAATTATTGCCTTTGTGGGAAAGTCTACTCCAAGATAACATCTAACATCTTGGGATTTATGAGTCCATTATACAAATTAAATCAAAACAAATCAAAATCAAAATCTAAAAAATCCTAAAGTCTAGTATTCCTCCAAGGTCCTTAAGAGTTCAAACATTTGTATCATTCACATCTCATCTTTTGCACCACCACCATTTGATTCTTAAAAAATCCTAGATTTCCTTTTTGTACCTAAAGTTTAGACCAACCCAAGGAGTTAGAGGTTTACCTCATATTCCCAAAATTTGATGCTTATTTTATGGTCCAAACAAGATCTCAACACAAGAAGATCATGGAGCAAAACAAAGAAACATCCACTTCAAGTGATTTGAGCCAAATTGTATCAAAATTCAACCCCAAGGAATCAATCAATCCTTCACTTAATCCCTCTTAATTACCTCAATATTCTCAAGAGGGATGTTTCCAAGTGGAGGATATCACCAACAATTTCCAAGGGATGACCCAATACAAAATACTTGAAATAATTCAAAAACCTGAAATACACAAGATTTTCAACATGATCATGAGGCTCAATCCCACACAATACATGTTTGCATTAGGAAAGGAAGGGGCTAAACTCTCTTCTGATTTTGATGTAAGCACTATTGTGGAACAACCTTTTGGGAGTATACCTCAACCACCATTCATGCTTTCATTCCCAAATTTCATCCAACCATCATACAACTAGCATCATCCCATGCTCCAAGTCAACCAATGATCACCAAAGGGATTTCATTACTCCAAGATCTTCAAACACATCCACTTTTCAATTATCAAAACTTGGAAGGTAGCAAGATCTTGGGTATACCTAGCAACATCCCACAAGACCCGAAACATCAGTATGTACCACTCATCTTTCATGACACCAACAACCCCTCCACCTTTTTCGCTACACCAGCATACCCTGTTGATACATGAAGTTCTCTTGTCATGATATCACAAGGACAAGTGGATATTTTTGCACAAGTGGGAACTTTTGATACATCATCATCACTTTTGCAGGGAATAACCCCACCAATTTTCCCATAATTCCCACTATTTCCATCATCATCCATGCCTAATCAAGGTATGGGGAAAATCCTTCCATCCAACACACCAATCCCAAATCAAACAAATGAAATCAATCTAAACACAAGTCAAATCAACAAATTTATCTTACCAAATTCTCTGGCTATGCCACCGATATCGCCACACTAGGTGGCACCAACCCAACCAATCAACAAACTAACTATAACAATCCAAACATATCAAAACATGGTCTCCCAAGGACTAAGCGTACAAACCATCAATCCAAACCTACCATCCATCACACAACCCCTCGTCATCACTCAAACACCACAACAACCACCTCAACAAAATCTTGTTACCTCATCTCACACCATTCCATCAAATCCCCCACCTCCACCACCAAATCAAAACGTATCAAATAAATATAGCATCACATTGCAAGCAACCCAACAAGCATACCAAAAAGCACTTCAATAATTCCAAGCTCAATAAGTTGTGCAACAAGCTGCCCAACAAGCACATTAGGCAGTGCAACAAGCTCAAGCACAACAAGCTACCCAAGCACAAGCACAAGCATTGCTACAACAACAACAAGCCACACAAACTGCTCAACAAGCTCAATACCAAGCACAACAAGCAAAAGCACAAGCTTTGTCCTATCAACAAGCCTTGTAGAAATACATGCAACAACAAGCACAATAGTAGGCATTATTGGACCAATAACAACAACAACAAGAAGCCCAAAAAAAATCATTATTAGCACAACAAAAACAATAGGCATATCAACAAGCATTGGTTGTGCAATAGAACTTTCAACAACCTCTCATGAACACCCAAACCATCCCACTTGTTACCCAAGCAACCATACCATAATCTCAAAACACATTCATCCCACACCTGATCCACAAACTGATTTTTCTGCACAAGTTAAGTTATTCTCGTAGCAAATACTAGACATAAAATCAGGAAAGTCAAAGAAAACACAAGGGAACTTGTTCTCCTATCTGTTTGACATAAGCATTGCAATGGTTCCATTTCCACTAGACTTTGAAATACCGAAGTTTGATAATTACTGAGGAACTGGAAATCTTGAAGATCACATTAGGGAATTCTATGTACATTGTATGGTCACATACAATGATTCTTATTTAATGTGACTCTTCTCTCGGAGCCTGGTTGGTCCAACAATGGAATGGTTTTCTCGCCTTCCCCCAGGGATTAAAAGGTTCCAAGAAATTATGGACAAATTCATTGAAAATTATTCATTCAACTTGGGCATGGAAGTAATATTGAAAGACTTATCCAACCTAAAGCAAGCCAAGGGAGAAACATTTTCAGCCTTCTTACAATGATGGCAATCCAAGGCCAATAAGAGCAAATGGGCTATGCCAGAAGAACCAAAAATTGGGACTATCATCTCAAACCTTGAAGGGACCTTGGACTTTCATTTGAAAATGCAATCCATAACAACGCATGACCAATTGATTCCCAAAGTTCTCAACATTGAAAGAGCCCTTATAATGCAAGGGGGCACACCCACATACTAAGACAATTGACCAGCAACAAGTTACAATGATAAACTGTGCACATGGGCTAAGAACAAGAACATCACCAATGATGGTGTTTTTGATGCTAAATTCATTGTCAATGCTTCAAGGCCAAATGTGAAACAAAAAATGTACCAACAAGCACAAAACAACACCTAAAACATTTTGTAGAACAATGCATCACAACAACAAACCAACTCGATCAAAATGTTAATAACCTAAATGCTCAAGGAGGACCACTTACAAAGAACATATATACCCCTAAACAAAAATAAACACCCCTTGGGGAACCAATTGAATCTATCATGCAACAACTCATTCAAGCCAACATCATCACGCTTCTAGTCATTGAAAATTACCAAGAACCTCAAGTTAAACCACCATGGTATAATGAGAGGAACCTTTGTGATTTTCATAAAATAAAGGGACACACAACAACCAACTACATGCAACTTAAAAATTTAATCCAAGACCTCATTGATGATAAGACCCATTGAACAACCCGCTGGGAATCAAGATCTTAAATTATACATGAATCTGATGCTAGATCATAATAAAGGAAACAACAAGGGTAAAGGGAAGTACAATAATGTGAACCATATTTATGGCCATGTCACATCTTTGGATGAATGGGTAATAGATGTCAATATAAAATGATCTAGAGCCCAGTGTGGAGTCACCACACATGGTGGCAAAATGACCATCCCAAGACCTTCACAACCATCCAAGGCACCCGTTATGAATCCAAAATCCATCCCTAATGGTTACAATATCCTAGATCAACTAAAAAAGACCCCCGCCCAGATCTCCATCATGGAATTGCTAAAAATCTCACCCACATAGGGATATCTTAGAGAAGGCATTGGTTGCATCCTCCATTCCCACGAACCTTGATGTAAACTAGTTTTAAACTATATGGTTAGAAAAATCACTACACTGCATCTTCTCACTTTCTTTGAAGAGGATCTCCCAACCCAACCATCTCACAATCATGCACTCCATCTTGAAGTCCTAGTAAACAAGAACAAATTCAAAAGAGTCTTTGTGGATGGAGGTGTATGTCTAAATTTTTGTACCTTGAAATTGGTAAAGAATTTGGGATTCTCAAAAGATGTCATCGAAAAGGGAAAAGGTATCACAATCAGAGCCTATGATGATCAAGAATGGGTGTCCCAAGGCACCATTCAACTCCCCATTCAAGTGGGGCCAACAATTATGGATACCACTTGCCAGGTTCTTGACCTTGAACTCCTATATAATATTCTCCTAGGGCGTCCATGGATCCACGAGATGTAAGCTGTTGCATCCACATTCCATCAATGTGTTAAAATCCCTTATGAAAACCAAGAAGTCACAATCCATGGTGATCCTGATCCATTTTACTATTGCAAAAACATGGAGGCCAAGTATTATAAGATCCCCCAAGTCTGAAAAAATGATGAAGGACCCACATCTCCTTATATTGACCCATCCACCTTAGCCTCCACCTCTGAGACAGAGACACCATCCATTTCAAACATCCCATATATTAAGGTCATTATCCAAGATAATGGATGTGGAGATTATAAAATGAAAAAGATCACCATTGTGGTAGGAGAGTTACCTCAATCTCCTAGATCCCATGGAAAACCATAGCCAATTGACCTAACATCTTAGACATTCATAATAACATCGTCCACTTTTAAAAAGTGGGGAGACTTAAGTAAAGAGGTGGTGGATGAAAAAGATGTATCAAGATTGTTATACCAAGATGAAAGGCCTGTGCCAGATCTCCCTATGGAAGAAATCAACAAAGGTCTTAATTTAATGTTTGGCTAGGGCTATAACAAAAATGAGAAGTTCAGGCAAAATGATAGCTATTTATTAGAACCTATCATTATCAAGAAATGTCTCAAGAATCTTGGCCTTGGATGTATCCCTTAGATGATAACCATACTTGGCAAAGGTGCCAAGGTTAAACCAGTCAAAGCTCCTCCTCAATTATCGGTATCCATTGGTCTTCCCCTAGACAACTATACATTCAATATAACCAACGTGTGTGACGAAGATACCATCTTTGATTTACCCATGTTATTTGAGGATTCCTCCCTTTTTATGGTCACAACCATGTCTTTTGAGTTGAGTAAACAAACCTCTAAACTAAAGCTTGTTTACCCCCAACTAATAGACTATGACCAACGAGGTCCACTGATCTTAGACACATTCTAAAATGATGAGGATCTCTCAGAATTCCTAGTACTCAGGGATACACTACCATGTGGAGATCACAAAGCAAGGTTTGATATTGATTTGGACACATGCATACTATGGGGAAATGATTAAATCTCTCAGTCATAAAATAGAAAATTTAAGAATAACATGTAGATCTTTAATTGAAAACCACATTGTGGCACTTTATGCTCTGAAAATAGTAAAAAGAAAGGACATATCCAATGGTGAAAACCTCTTTGAGGCACCAAAGGATGAGGGATTTGATCTTCCCCTTAGTGTCATCCAGCAAGAAAAATTAGTAGTATTGGCAAAAAAATGCAACCTAGTCAATCTAGGAACTAAAGAGATGCCACACATCACTTTCTATGCAGAATCACTTTTGACTGAAGAACAAGAAATCCTTGTTGCATTTTTGAAAGAAAGGAAAGTAAATTTTGCATGGACCTATGCTAACATGCCAAGCCTTGATCCAGAGGTCACGGTCCATCATCTAGCCGTATATCCAAAAGCAAAACCAATAAGACATAAGTTAAGAAAGATGCATGCACAGATCGCATTATTGGTCAAACTTGAGCTGCAAAAACTCCTTGACATTGGCTTTATATGACCTGTTGATTATCCTGAATCAGTTTCCAATCTAGTACATGTTTCTAAGCCCATTGTGGGCATTCAAATCTACACCGACTTCAGGGACCAAAACAAAGCATGCCCTAAGGATGATTTCCCTCTTCCCAACATAGACATGATTGTAGATTTTGTAGACACACAAAAATGACCTAGTCCCTCGAGCTGCATTTTCCATGTCAAACATCCTCTTCACATAGTCAAGTCATTTGATTATGTCCTAATGTCATATTAATTTCTAACTATTCTTCCATGATTATTTAAATAAATAAGTTACATTTATTTATTTAAATATGTCACTAATCAACCATAATTCCTAAGTACCATTTATTGATAAATTACCATTTATCCCTCAATTAAATAAACTTATTCATTCAACCCACTTTCCATCCTACAAATAAATAATTAAAATAATTATTTATTTCCTTCTATCTTATTCCCATTTATGACATTAAACCATTATTTTCTAAAAGTCAACCTTCCTCCATAAATCAAATAATTTTTATTATTTGATTTCTATCTTATTTATTGTCCACCATTGATTTAATTGTCCAAATCTCAACCCTTCATTTTAAAGCTTGCCCTAATTTTGACCTAATGTTACCCTAACCCTAATGCTTCTTATCACATTGAATCCTAGCTGTTGATCTTAAGGTTTTACCTATTTCTAATCCTGGCCATCCATTCTCAACTTGGCATTCTTTAAAAAGGCTATCTCTCAAGCCATTTCGGACACACATAGACAGTTATTTTCAGCATGCTTGAGAACTTGAGTACTTGAGCACTCATAATACTTCAATATTTTGCTTGTCTGAGGCATAAATGATAGTTGCACTTCAAATCTGAGGGAAATTACACCATTTCCAACAAAATGGAGAAGGCCAATGGAGGTCATTCAATGGAAGCTTGAAAATTAGGTGACTTTGTTTCATGTTTTTATGTTTCTTGCTTTCATTGTTCTCCATTATTGATTGGAGTTTAATAGTTTTATGCTTATTTGCATTAATCTGAAAATTTCTCCCTAATACATTCTGGTGAACCCAACGTCCTCCAGAGCACAACCATTAATAAGTTTGTTTCATTTGGAGAAAGTTCATTCGTCACCTCCAACTGTTTTAATCACCATTGGTTGTGATATTTTAAGCTTCATCTTAAAATGGTTGATTGATTTGATTTCCAACATTTATCTTTTGATTTTATCTTATGGCTGAGTATTTCATGGCCAAATCACTTATGAAATGCATATGTTTTAATTTTATTTTATGACCGAGTATTTCATAGGCAGTCAGGCGGAGATTTCTATTTAGTTTATATTATGTTTCGATCTGATGACTCTGTGTCTTATGCGAAAGAAACGTCTGTGCACAAGGGTCGTAGGCTGTAGTCTTTGTTGCTTTCAGTTCCTCCACAATCTTCTTCATGCTCAAAATATAGTCGCTTGCATCTCCTCCACAATCTTCTTCATCATGCTCAATAAATAGTCGCTTCTATGCATGTGCCCGTGGCTTTCCCTACAATTTTGTTGGTGAAGGCAATCCCCAACGCATACACTATAGCCGACACAGTTTCTATGTTTTTTTCAGTTCTATGGTTACCTTGCTGAAAACACCAGTTTTGCTGTTTGTTTGAGTTCTTGGACCTTGATCACTCCCACACCCTTGTACTTGACTTTGCAAAGCTGGCCTTAGTTTTGTGATGATTCCACTTTTTGTGTGCATTTGATTCCTATCACTGGCCGAATAAAAACATTTATGTGCAAATGGCATTTTTGGTTTGTTTTTGACACACACAGCCTTTTAGAAGGCCTCGCGGTCATATCTTCTTGGTCAGAGTCTACAGCGAGAACCTTGAACTCCAGAAACTGTGCGAACAGGTTATCTTCATCGTCTGCCTCATCTTCCCAATAGGAGACGTTCTACTGAATGCCAATAATTTCGGCACACCATTATATTATGAACGTTTTCTTGATAAAACCATTATATTGTCTGGTTTCGAAAAACTCGTGAGCAAGTTCTATTGAATGCAGCAACAAGTACTCATTAGAGACGTTCCAAACACCAATGCCAATGTGGCAAAGGCTATGCAGCCCTCAAAAGCGAGGCACTGTCTATGCCAGTGACAATTTGCACCGGCTCTCATGCCCCCATCGATGGCCATCCCATGCATAGACAGTGCCGTGCCCGTGCAAGTCAGGACTGCAACCGTTTTGTCTTCTCCTGCAGCCGTTCCATCACCCGTCCCATCACCGGTAATCTCCAAACTGCCATCAAAGTTTGGAGTAAAAAAGGGGTAAACTTCAAAGTTTGTGCGGTGGAAGAATAACTCCAATTCTGCAAATTTTTAATTAGTAATGAGTAAATGAAATATTTTTAAAAATAATTATAAAAATATAAAGAATATAATGGTGTACTTTATTGTTTATTTTAAATATTTTTATTTATTAATAAATTTTACTAATTTTACAATACAAATATTTGAAAAAGTTAGTAAATATTTTTTTTGTTGAATATAAAATGATTAAATTATTATTTTTATAAGATAAATTATATAATTCATGCAAGTTTTTAAATAATTTTTTATAAAAAGTCATATAATTTGTAAAATGTTGAAAATTTTCAATTTTTAAATATATAAAATGATTAAAAGTTATTATGTTCATATTTCAATGTGTATGTTTATTAAGCATTAGTATATAAAAATTACATTGAATAAATGATAATTGATGAATAAAGTTGGAAACTTATGTTGGTTGAATATCTCTACAAGTCTTTTTTTTTAATTCAATTTTAATTAAGAAACATATCTACGAGAATATAATTGGATGAAAGTTGGTTTTAGAATAGGGATAAGAGGAATAGGTGAAGGGACTCTTAACTCTCCTAAGATTTCTCTAACCGATTAGTTCACTTGTAAGTTTAAGTGTTTTAATATGCGTTTGAATGTTTATTTGCTCATTTATTCTTTTATTTTAATATGATAAGATTATCTAATTTAGCTAATTGATCTATGAAATGCAACAAATGTTTTGTTTATTTTTAAATTTTTGTTGTTCCAATGAATACATTATTTTAATTTTACTACTTAAATTAAGTAATAATGATTAATTAAATAATTAAATTAAATTAATTAGATCGTTCTAATTTATTTAACATGATTAAATAAATAAGGGGTGGAATCATAAATGTGTGTCCTATTTTTTGATCCAAATGTAACACTTAAATCAATATTTTTAGCAAAAATTTACTTTTTCACTTATAGTAAACAAACTATTAAGAATTTAGAGATGATTTAAGTTAGGAATTTGTAATATTTTATGTGTAGGTTCTATTATATGTTTAAAATAATAATAATTATTTTTTTTACATTTTTTAACAACTTTCTTTTAATATTTATAATATTTTTAATAATTGATGTTTCATGTAGTATAATTTTTTTAGAAGAGATCACTAACATTGATTTCTAGTACATGCATATATTTTTCTAGTTTTATGTTATACATTTTATTTATTATTAATTTTAAGTTTAGATTAATTATAATTTAGATATATTTTTCTACCTAGAATATATATATAATTGCTTCATTCAAAAGTGATCAACAATTTTTTCCTTCCAAAAGTCATTCCATCGCCTATCCCATAGTACAATGTACCTTCATTCTTCCACCATAAGGATTTTTTAATGAATAATATTGTAGTTAAATACATTATTTTATGGGGATTTTAATTTTAAAAAATGAGTTAAATTAATCAACTAATTAATTTAATTCAAAATCTATGCACCTAATTAAATTATGGAAGTAAATTTTTTTATGTTTCTTTCTAAAAATGTACGAGGAAGCATAACAAAGGAACATAAAAAAATATCTTTCTTTTTCAATTGAAATGATATATTTCTGATAAGTAGGAGGTTTCTTCCACAGAGGTTTCATGGGTCAATGAGTTTGACTCCACGGTTGAAAACTGATAGCAATTTCATAATGATATACTTCTCTTTTTAAAATAATGATATCTTTTGAAGACATACTTTTAGTATGCAAATAATCAATTTAGTAGAAAACTCTTTTTAAGAAAGAAGAGAGCACAAAAGTTTTAAAATTTTATTTATTAATTAGAGAATGATGTGTTGATTCTTTAGATGAATTAAATCAACTAAGAAAATTTCAATGCTTCCTTAAAAAGTATCTTTAAAAATTAAAATATTTTTAAGGAAATTCTTATGGGAGATCCTCTTGAGATAAAAGAAGAAAACCGTGTCTATGTCATAAAACAATAATTTAATTACTGTATTTTACTAAGAATGTTATAGTAATAATTTAATTACTAAGAATGTTATTGTTTAATTACTTATTTTAAACAATAACAATAGATGTATTTTAAATTAATTACAAATATTCCCTCCAATTATATTCTCCTAGATATGTTTCCTAATTAAAATTGAATCAGAAAAAAAAGACTTGTAGAGATATATAATCAACATAATTTAGGTTTCCAACTTTATTCAACAATTATCATTTATTTAATGTAATTTTTAAACATTAATGTTTAATAAACATACACATTAACATAATAACTTCTAATCATTTTATATTTAAAATTGAAATTTTGACATCATTTTACAAATTATATGACATATTTTATAAAAAATAAAAAATTAATTAATTTATACTGAACAAAAAATATTTACTAACTTTCTCAAATATTTATATTGTAAAAATAATAATAATATATTGATAAACATAAAATATAGTATCTTTTATATTTTCATAATTATTTTTAAAAAATACTTCATTTACTCGTGACTTTTATAAAAAATTGGCATACTAAGTATGCAGCATTGGAATTTTTCTTTACCTCACAAACTTAATATTTCCGGGGTAAAAAATTTTGCTTAGTATTAAATTTTAAACAAATATATATAAACTAATCGTTTTTTTTAGTTGGGAGACACCCCTGTACTTTGCTCGAAAATCAAAAACGCAGGGGGCTGTCAGTTACGCTGCTACAGGTTGTCCCTTCATTGACAGATCGTTAGAGCAGGTCATGGCATGGCATCGGATGGCACTGTTATGCAGGTGCAAATTGTCACCTGCATAGACAGTGCCCAAAAGCGATGGCATATGGGCTCCTGCATCAATGCCGAGATGCCCATGGTTTATCGTGCAACCCAGATCTGCCACCGAACGAACCATGTTTGCCAGACTGCAGGTGCCGTATTTTATGTATTTGTCAGATTGTGCAGGTGGAGATCCTCATATTTTTTTTAAAATGTGAAATAGATTTCCCATTTTTTTTAGTGTTTTTTATTGGAATAAGAAATTTAAATTGAAAAAGAAAATATGAATAAATGAGTTTTTTTAATGTTATAGAAAATATAATATAAATGAATAGTATAAATATTTATATTATACATGTTTTATTATATATTATAATTTAAATATTTAAAATTATATTAGATCATTAAATAAATACAACATATTTATTTATATTATATTAGACATTTTTTCTCTATATTATACATTTCTTATATATATTGTATATTATAAAAAATAAAATATTTAAGATATAATATAGTACAATATAAGATAAAAATATTATATACTTAATAAGGATTTAGTAGAATAAAATATAATATAATACAATATATTTAATATGAATAAACATTATGAATCAATAATTAATTATATTAATTAAATTTTAAAAGATAATTATTAATAAAAATCAATTATTTAATTAATATGAACATGGGAAAATCCATTATAAAAATATTAGTTAGGATATAATATAGTATAATATAAAATAAAAATATTATATATTTAGAACAAAATACATTATAAGAAAAAAATATTTAGTATATAATATAGTATTTAATATAAGATAAAAATATTATATGTTTAGTAAGAATGTAATAGAATAAAATATAATATAACACAATATATTTAATAAGCATAAAAATTATTAATCAATAGTTCATTTTATTAATTAATTATATTAATTAAATAATTGTTCTTTATTAATAATTATATTTTTAAATTTAATTAATAATTTTAATTATTGATTCATAATGTTTACTTATATTGAATATATTATATTATATTATATTTTTTATTCTATTACATCTTAGTAAGTATATAATATTATATTATATATTTCTTATATATATTGTATATTATAAAAAAAATATTAAGATATAATATAGTGTAATATAAGATAAAAATATTATATACTTAGTGAGGATGTAATAGAATAAAATATAATATAATACAATATATTTAAATTAAATAAACATTATGAATCAATAATTCATTATATTAATTAAATTTAAAAATATAATTATTAATAAAAATCAATTATTAAATTAATATGAATAGGGAAAACATATTAACTTTTTTTATTAGGATATAATATAGCATAATATAAAATAAAGATATATTATATAATTATAACAAGGGAAAATAAATTATAAGAAAAAAAATTAATAGTATAATATAAGATAAATATATTATATATTTAGTAATGATGTAAGAAAATAAAATATAATATAATACAATATATTTAATATAAATAAATATTATAAATTAATAAATCATTATATTAATTAATAATATTAACTAAATAATTAATTTTTATTAATAATTATACTGAATAAATTTTATTATATTATATTTTCTATTCTATTACATCCTTACTAAATATATAATATTTTTATCTTATATTATTCTATATTATATCCTATATAATAATTTTTAATAATATAATATAAATATTTTAATTATAATATATAATAAAACATATAATATAAATATTTAATACTATTGTTTATCAGACTATTCATTTATATTATATTTTTTATAACATTAAAAAATTCATTTAATTATATATATATATATTTTAATTTAAATTTCTCATTCCAATAAAAAAATAGGAAAAGCTATTCACATTAAACAAAAAAATAATAATGACCGTCTCCACTTGCACAATCTCGACATGGATGCAGGAGTGCATAGGCCATCACTTTTGAGGGCTGCATAGCCTTTGCCTACAAATTAGCCACTCGGGTTACCTTTTTTTGAGTCATTTGTGTGCTTTCTATGCGGTTTGGGTGAAGGTTGAAGATCATCTGAGTTGAAGATTATCATGACTGTAATGTAAATGCAAGCAAGATTAAGCAAGGAGTGAATTTTGTAGTGGGCGACAATGGGATATTTTGATTAAGTCTAAATATCAGTTGGGCATGCTGGCCCAACTAGAGGTTACGGTCCAAGTACTGGGCATTCTGGTCCAGCTGGAGGTTATGGTCCAAGTGTTGGCCATTCGGGCCCAACTAGAGGTTATGGTCCAACTTCTGAACATTCTACTAGGGATCATGCTTCTTACTACAACAGTTATTGATATTAGATGGAATAGAAAATACATTGACTATCTATGCTTTTGTTCCTAGGAACTATGAGAAGGTTCTGGATGTTTAACACAATTGAAATAGCTTGGGTGCTGATTTAGACTGTGAGTTGTAAATTATCCGAGTTGAAATTCTTGAAATTTTGTAATGTCTATAGGATTCCTATGGGGTACCCACATACAGGTTGTACTTTCTATTGTATGGTATGATGCCACTACTTTCATAGATGCCATTAAAAAGTAAAATTCAATTAGGATGTTTATGATTTTGAGTATTTATAAATATTTTACATGTTCATAACATTTAACATTGTTATTGGCTCGAAGAATGTACTATCTCTTTGTTTTGTATGTAAGTTTTAATATATGTCTATCTTTTTAATTCATCTTCTTGTAGAAGAATTGATTACCCTATCAAAGTGGTGAGTGGAGATAGATTTTTGAAAATGGGTAAATAGAGTTGCTTTTGAAGTTTTGACTAATGATGAAATGAAATATTTTGCCAATGTGCCGAAAAAACAATGTTTTTTAAATTTATGCTTCTACATGAGAGGATCTTATTGAATCATTTTGTGCAAATGAGGTGGTTATTCACAAAGTAATCAATAAAATTTTCCATAAGAAGAATAAATTCCCTAAATGGATATTGATACCATAAGGGTATTTGAAACTAATTTGGAGTCTAGAGGAAAGTAGAGAATTTTACTTAAGAAGCAATAGTATACTTGAAAGAAATCTTCGAGGCAAGTTGTATAGGAATAACATTCACAACGATTTGATCCAGTTGAATGACAAAATGCTAATTCTATTGATTTGTTGATGAAGCAAGCACATATAGGCTTAGTCTTCTCTATATCTAAATGTAGAGAGCCAGTAGTCACCTTAAGATTAAATGAAATAACTATTAATTTCTTTAGACTCTCTAATAGAGAATATTTATAATTAAACTAGTGCAACTATAATAACTTAGGTTAATTTAATCATTTATATAAAGTACCTGAAGAGATCTCCTTATCAAATGTCTTTATTTATTACTCATGTGGACTTGTCAGATAAATAAGGATGAAAAAATAGTAAGGGGAGAAAGATGAGGAGAGGGAAATAGACAGAGAGAAGAAATTAGAGAAAGATGGAGGAATAGAGAAGGGAAGACAAATATAGAGAGAAATAGGTGAAAAAGGGGAAGAGAGATTGAGAGATAATAAAACAATAAAGATAGAGAGGGAGACAAAGATATAAAGAGATCTCTATTTTCTCTTCCCAATTCTCTCTATCATATCTCCACATATGTGCCTCTCCCTACCACTCTATATATATCTCCCTCTCTACCTTTCTATATAACTTCCTCTCTCTACCCAAGTAAGTGTCATAGTTTCTTCTTGTTCAACTGAATTGATCTAATTTTCAATAAGATTCATTCATCTAAGACCAAATGTTTTTGTGGGTTCAATCCCATGTTTTATAATCTTGCAGGTAGTACTTATGTGTGGAAAGCCTTATCAAAGGAGATTATTGCAACCTCCTTCAATGTAGATGAGAAGACTAAGACTCTATTTCACTCTAAACAATCCCAGGATGCTATTTTTTTTCCTCCTCCCAAAGATGAGGATAATTAGGGACAAAATAAGCCCTTAATATGACATACATTTCCATTGGTTTGGATATTGTTTTTAATTTTGTAAGAATCCTCAATTTTCCAGTCCTTGGAGGACATCCTATAACTTTGGATCTTGTGTGGTTTTCTTTTTTGAATCCTCCATTTTCCAGTCCTTGGTCAATATCCCATAGTGGAAGACAATAAATGACTTAAGAGTGGTAATATATGACTTAATTGGATGGATTTTTGATGTGTTTTGGTCCTTGGTATTTCTTTGGCATGTTGATTGCATGTGCATTGATTCTATTGATTCAATGTTTATAGATTGTTAAAAAAAATATAGATTTTTTCAATATGGTTGAGATAAATGATTTTGTTGTGCATTTTGTCAATTTATTTGTTGAAATATAAAGATTTAAATATTATAGTTTATTATTATTTCTCATTGGTTATGCGAGTTTGATTAAATTTATTTCATATTGTGTGGTATATCAAGCATGATTGATTCATTATGTTTACATGGTTGTACTCTATTAAATGGCTATTGGATGGTGGCTACATTGACACTTGATGATTTATGCTATAGTACATATTTGAATATTTTGGTACTTTTGATTGGGGTTTTTCTCTAATTTTTTATGTTTTTTATTTACAAGGCGAGGACGTTTATTTCACAGAGATGTTGGGAACATTCCTATTTGCAGTGGGAGCCACGATATGTGTGCACATTGACTCCATTGGTCTATTAGTGTTCTCAACTTGTGGATTTGAGTTTTGGGTTCCCTATGCTTATTTAGAGTTATGACATATATATATGTAGAGAAGGATATGGATAGATAGATAGGGAGATATATGTAGAGACTGATATGGATAAAAAGAGATAGAGAGATGAGTGAGAGGGAGATCGAGTGAGAAATAAAGATAAAGATATAGGGTAGAAGAGATGGAGGGAGAGATGGAGTGAATAAGATAGAGAGGGGGGCCATTTCTAGAGATAGGGAGAGAGGGGGACATAGTGATAGAGATAGATATAACTTAGGAAATATAGAAGTAGTTTAAGAAAGATAGATAAACATATAAAGAGGGGCGATGGAATGAAAGAGAAAGAGGGAGAAGGAGAAATAAAGGTAAAAGGATGAAGATGATGAGAGAGGGAGAGAGAGAAATAGAGATAGAAAGGGGGAAACAATGAGATAGATTAAGCTATCAACCCCCATAATATGGTCTATTTCTTCCTGTTTGTGATTTGGAAAGTCTGATAACCGAGCTTATGTGAATCTTTTCGTATAACAGAGTAAATGATGATGACACTCTTATTATATATTATAATATAATTTAATGATATTAAATTATGATGCAACTAATGAAAATATTATTACAAACACACAATATTAATATTATTGTCATTTTGAACTCCTACAATTGATATCTCTCGACATTTTCTATATAGACTATATGATAAGATAGATATGCTAGTTCTATGAATTAGAAAAGCAAGGGTATGAGTTGTACATTAATATTAATACTTAGCCTTTTAATATAGATTTGTATACTTATTGATTATTATAAATTAATTAAAAATAATAATATAATTAAAATAAATAATTTTATAAGAGAATAATTATATAATTCTATAAAGAATAATTTATACAATTTAAATTATAATTGAAATTTAAATCTTACTTTAACTAATTTTATATAATTATTATTATAAATTAATCTCTATAATCATAATTATAATAATAAACATTTTCTTTATTTAATACTTAATTATTATTTTAAACTATTAGTTTTTAAAATTAAAATAATTAATTATAAATTATGAAATGTCATATATAATCTATTAAAAGTTAAAAATTATAAAACAATATAAAAAATGAATTCAACTATTCAATATTTTTTTGTAACTATTCAATCATCATTATATTAATAATAATAATTAAAATATGTAAATATTGATAATTTAAATTTAAATTGTAGATGTTACATAGTTAAAAATAAATAAAAATAATAATATTAATTTTTAAATTTTATATTATAAGATTATATAAATAATTTACATAATTTTACTAACTTATAGTTAAATTTATATTTTATATAATTAAAATTCTAAACTTAAATTTATATGTTTACTTTCACTTTTTTGGAATAATAATTATATGCTTTGTATGCAATCAAAAAATCAAAATATTTTAATAATATTCTAAATAAAAATTATATAATATTTAACACTACATCAAAATCATCCCATTATCATTAATCCAAAAGCTAAATATCCCCAATCCAATACATTTAAACTAACTTTTCATTACATATACTTTAAATATATAGATCTAATATTATAATTGTTGAGACACAAATGAATTTCTTTACTATAGAATGTGAAAATTAGATTAAGTTAATTGTTAAAACACTATTTAAATGGTATGATGATTGGATGAATAATAGGCAACTTTAAGATTCAATGGATAATCTGCAACAACAACAATTCCATAAATGGTCTTTGTGGCAAAAAAAATGCATTGAAAAATTGCTATCAAAAAGTTTATAATGAGGATTCTTTAAAATATGTACTTTTGGCCTCAATTTTTTAGCCAATGAAATTGAGAAAAAATAATTTCAAAAATTCTAAGAGTTAGAAATCTTGCATTTTACTTTAAGAAAATTAAAATAAAATATGTTGAAAAAAATAATGAATTTTGATTTGTTGAAACTAAAACATTTGATCACTAGTTAAAATTTACCCTTGTCTATAGTTCTAAACTAATAATTTAATAATTGTAATATTTTAAAACTAATATATAATATGTAATTTAATGAAATATTATTTATAAAATAATAAAATAAATAAATAATAATAATTATAAAATAATGATATAAATTTAATTTATTATTATAAAATTTATAATAATAAATAAATATATAATATAGAGAGAGAGAGGAGCAACCAATAGCTTGTTGATATATAAAAAGTTCAACAATACAACTCATGTTAGATTTGAGGGGAAAGAAGAAGCCCCCACCATACTAGTCAATAATATTATAAAACAACATTAAATTCTAAATTTCAACATATATTCTAAAGTGTTTAGAGAATAAAGTGTCGTTTCATATAGTTGTAGCATTTGATACTTTATCTTATCCAAGTGATTGCAAAATTGAAAGGCAAAAAGGGAACTACAATTTTTGTCATCCATGTCGTCTTCTCCCGTCACCTCACCTCCGCTTCCTTCTACTCTCGTCTAGGTGGGTCCCTTGTATGATAGTATTTAACAGTGGCTAAACAGCATTCATGATGTGCCCACATCTGCCTTGTAAATACATTGATACAATATTCCAACGATTTCATTTAACTTTAAGAAATTCCATAAAAATAGTTGAGCACTTTAACTTTGGGAATCTATAAAAATAGTTGAACACTTTAACTTTGGAAATCTTAGTGATCTCATTGTCAATATGACAATGGCATCTAGCTTCCTTCCCTGCTTACTATCTCGATGCTTCGATTTTGGTCATTTCCTGTTCTTTCCCCTCCCTTGTCTTGACGAGTTCTCTTCGACACCTTTTTTAATTCTTCTAAGATATCATCCATTATTATCATGAGCTCATTTTAGATTTAGATTTGCTTTTTGTCATCTCAGTCATTGAACCATTGACTGGCATGAAAAGAACATCTCCCCTCCTTCCCCGCTTACTACCTTGATGCTTCGATTTTTTGTTCATTTTCCTGTTCCTTCCCCTCGTGTTCAAGACGTTTCTTACACAACTTTTTGTTTTTTGTCATCTGTCATTGACTGACATGAGAATGGCATCCCAACTTTCGATTTTGCTTATTTCCCGGTTCTTTCCCCCTCCTTGGAGACTCTATTCGACACCTTTTCTCTTTCTTCCAGAATATCATCCATTATTATCATTTCAGAAACAAAACCTTTCTTTATAAATACTTCTGACAAGAGCTCATAAAGGAAGAAAGCAAGAGTTTTCAAACTAGTTAGATTGCAGAACAAGCCACAGCAAACTATGGATTTATATCTGCAGACCAAGCCACGGTAAGTATGATGTGCATCTGTTGTTGGTTGAGTGTTAAGGGTTCGGTAGGCCTCATGAAATTCATGTAATGGAAATTAGACACGAGCTTGGTAGAAAAACAATTAGAATTGTTATTGGGTGCTCAAAACAGAATATAAATCTGAACTTTCTAGTTGAAAATCTAAGTGGGGTTAACCCCGAAAAGTCTCTATTTTTAATACATTTTGAACTTCTTCCTGTAATTTAAGGGGTTTGAACAGGGTAAGAATTAATTATTATAATGCCCAGGTGGTGCTTATATAAAGAATTATTATTACAGGTTCAGTGTTGGTCGGGAACTAGCGACTTTGATTACTTCCTGCGAGATCCTGCACAGGGCTTGGGAAGAGATATATAATGTTGCTAAAAATAATGTAGAGTTTTTTGTGAAAGAAGATGAAGGTGTAGCATACGTGACCTTCCCTTCATTTTCAACAGAAGATTTCATTGTCACATGTAGTACATATGGAGAATACAATATCAAGAATGAGAGAATCTTCTCTGTCTGCCTCAGGGGTGAAACTGATAAGCCGGCCCTTGTTCACAAGGGAGCTCTTAACCGATTCAAGCGTATTGTGGAAAGATCAAATTTCAAGGCTAAGGTAATTAGGCTCTTTGTTCTTATTAAAAAATTGCTCTGTGATGTGGGATCCCTGTCGTTGCTTTCCACAAATCTAGTTCTCCTTCAACAGTCACTATGATCTTTCCATCCATAAAATCAATGCAATTACAAGTTTTATGATTTTACGTGCGCATTTGGCACATGTATTAGCGTAAGATTTCTTTTACCTAACCAATAAAGCATTTGCTGGTAAAGATAAAGAAAAAGAATTCCCCCTTTTAAAACCAATTGCAAGTGAAGTGAGTCAAATGTTATCATGACTGGGCTGTTGAGACATGCATCATGATGAACAATATCCAGGTGTAAACCCTGGTCAGAAGAGCCCACAATATTTGAATGCTCCAGTATCTCCATATTGTTGTGTCCTAATGCTTGTATTTCAGTCTGCAAATGTCTAAGTTCCATATTCTTAGGTCTTAGGTCTTTTTAAGCAAATTTTTGTTTTGGTTTAGTCAACGAGGGTTTACAGTAGAACCCTCAAATATTTGGGCTGCTTGATTGTGGCCACTATAATGCGGGCTTGATTTCTGCGGCTGATGGAGAGATATGAAATGGGTCTTCATCATGGTTATGCTGCAGCTTTACCACTCAATCACACGCACTGAACAAAATATCAAGCATTGTTGATAATTCCTCAATTGTTTAGTGTCATCATATCTAAGTCTGTAAATATCAGTAATGCCGTTTATTTGTTTGTTCACCCAGGTGCAAGGTTTAAAGGCACAAACCATAATATTTGTGGGTCATTCCATGGGAGGTGCAGTTGCAACCCTGGCCACTCTCTGGCATCTACAAAAGAGGGCGAGAAACATTTCTTATTTCTGCATCACATTTGGTTCTCCTTTGGTGGGAAATGCTGTACTTGGGGAGGCAATTGGGCGTGAAGATTGGACGGGAAAATTTTGTCACGTTGTCTCCAAGTATGATATTGTTCCTAGGATGCTCCTTGCACCATTTGACTCAATTGCCAAGCTTCTGAATGTAATTGTGCCTCATTGGAGGAGCATAATGGGCACTGACTGTGATGCTGTATCAAATCCTTCTATACCAAGTCTTCTTGAGAAAGTCTTACCGTATACGTCTGATCTTACAAGCCCGTATAGACCCTTTGGTTTTTATATGTTTTGTTCAACCCAAGGTGCAGCTTGTATCGATGATTCTGAAGCTGTCCTGAAGATGGTGCATTTCACTATGAAAGGAATGCCTTTTGATCAACTTGCAAGAACCTGTGCTTCAGATCACACAGGTTATGGCCAAATGTTGAAATCTATCACCAATGACTTGGTAAATGCAACGTCAATTGCAAACTTTGCCACAGACTCCTTCGATATGGGAATAGAGCTGGAATTGGAAGCAATTGCTGTTGAACCTCAGGTAATCTCACAATTTCTGCTGTTTTGTATGTATTGTTGCCGCATAATTCATGCTCTGCACGTACAAAACAAAGATACCAGATTAAGAAATTGACGTTTCAATATTAGATGGGAAAGTAGAAGTAGAAAAAACTAAAAATTGTGGACCTTGGGTAGTCCTAGTTCTAGGAGTAGGACTCCACCATGGCTGGCTTCGCTTAAACAGCACACATTAAGTGTTGATGTTTAGTGTGGACCCTGCTTAATTGTAACTCGGCTTCTCTTATCCCTCGTCGTTTTTTCATGAGTGGTGAGAGTGGTGCTACGGTATCACGGGGACGGGGAGACTAGACGTCATGACCTCTTGCCTATAGGATGCTTTAGTCAATCGAATTAGACCCCTGCCCCATAATTATTATTTATATATTTATAATTATTATATATTTATTATTCATTGTATAAATAAAAAATATATAT
Organism: Sequoiadendron giganteum; assembly: GCA_007115665.2. Classification (NCBI taxonomy): domain Eukaryota; kingdom Viridiplantae; phylum Streptophyta; class Pinopsida; order Cupressales; family Cupressaceae; genus Sequoiadendron; species Sequoiadendron giganteum. The sequence goes on along the minus strand of CM021106.1, from coordinate 328,716,949 downwards.
TTACTATATAAATATTATAATATAATAATATAAGAATTATATTATACTATTATATTTTTATATTATGTATTATAAATTATATTATACATATGTTAAATTAATATCTATACATAAATGTAATATTATAATATAAATATATAAATATAATCTAAAATAAAAATAAAAATATATAATACTATATAATAGTATATAAAAATATGATTTGATTGTTTAAAACTCCAATCTAGGTAAAAAGCAGTTGTCGGAGTAAAAAAAGATGATCACGATGTGAGTGTAGTGAACATGGATGGAGGGAGACATAAAAACTAGTTGCAACTAAGTGGGGCCCACATTAAGGGTCAACTCTTTAATTCCAGTCTTTCAGGTACAAGTGATTTTTCAATAATGAATTTATTTAATATAAATAAAGTGATTTTCCAAGAAAAATTGTTTCAAATTTTATATGTATTATTTTTGTTATAAAAAAATTTAGTTTTCTTTTTTTAAAATAATTTGTATATGCCAATCAACAATTTGTATACTACAAAAATTTAGTAAATGTTTTCAACAAAAATAATTTGTATATGCCAATCAACAATTTGTACCAGTATTAGCTCTAGCTTTGGCTATCCTCTCAACCTTTTGGGAAACCACATATAAAAGTTCGTTCCCGTTAAGCATATATTTCAATGGCTGTGGGAGCTTCTTAGTTCTCTGCTTTTTTAATTCTTAATTTTGTTTTCTCTCTTAAGACAACGAGATTGATTATTATTTTTTGTTTTTAAGGAGAACCCTCAGGCATTTAGTGCACTCAGAGAAGCTGGAGAGAAGAAAAATGAGCAAGATATGAACATTGAGAAACTAAATAACGAATTGAGTATAATGCAAAGTCATATGGCAGAGGTGGAATGGTACAAATCAAGTTGTAAGGACTCTGGCTACTATGATTCTTTCAAACAGCATGACAGAAAACGAGATCAAGATGTAAATATTTTTCGAAATAAGTTGGAAACTTTCTGGGAAGAAATCGTTGAAATGGAGGAGAAGCATGTATTGCCCATTGACTTCAGATTCGAAAATAAATGGATCAATGCTGGCACCGCGTATAGAAGACTTGTAGAGCCTCTGGACATTGCATACTACTATCGTACACGGAAGGATACCAACAAGAAGAGCTATCTTTCAGATGAGGTGAGACCCCACCATCACAGAGTTCTGCAGAAATGGATGGAAGAAAAAGAACAAACTCGCAGTGGTAGAGAAAAGAAGGTTCGCACAAAGTTTGCATCCATAACACTGGACTCCTGTTTTTGGGCTCATTTAGAAGATGCTTCTCAAGCGTTGATAAGTCTCCCGCAAGATCAAATCAGGAGAGAAAGCCGAGAGTTTGACCAATATGTTTGGAATATGATCAGAAACAAGAGTGTTTCCGCAGAGGTTTTCTTAAAGGAGAGTAGCTTCATGATTTGGTGGGAACAATACAGCAGCTTCACGTCAAACTCTCATTTGTTCGACTTCATGGAAAACCAGAGGTGGAAGTAGAAAATTCAGGAGAACGGGCTTCTTTCAACATTGGGAAAGATCTTTCAAAATAGTATTCTGTTGGAAGTAGTTAATTTATGTGGTTTCTTCCTTTTGCTTAACTTTGTTTTCTATTAGATGAGTGCATGTTATATCTAGAATAATGAGTGGATGGTATTCATCACGTATGTTGAGTTCTTGAAATATAGCTATGCATTAATGGCACTGTGCTTCAGTTGAAGTTCACTCCTCTGTAGTTCAGAGGAGTTTCAGTCCAAAGGAGTGTTATGCCCAGTAGAGGCTTGTTTCCTGGAAGATGTAATCTTGCCTGAATACATTTGTGCCTATCTTTGTTAAGGGCAAACATTGACTTCAAAAATAACAGATAAATGACAAAGGATCTTTATAAAAATGTACATGGGTTCTGTACATAATTGAGTATTAACTAGTATATCTGCTTTTAAGAAAAGTTATTATGGATTGCGAAATTGCAGAGCAGGATAAAGTGATTATCTTGTCTCATTTATATCCTCAGGATAGAGAAGAATTTTGAAGACCTTCACTATAGAGTCTCATATAAGAGGCAATATAAGGTGTAAATTCATTCGAGAGAGTTTGAGGTGCATACACACCGGTCACATATGCCAGTTATTTGTGTTTCTTTGGAAAATTTCAATTCAGAATATGCTTGAAGTCTGATGTCTGAAATTATGAAATAGTTTTGTTGTTCCTTTAAAGGCTTATACATAGAGTTAAAATAGACATATAAAACGCAGAAAAACTTATAGAATAAATAAAATTTTCACTCTTAAATGCTCTGAAAAATTGCAAAAGGTTAAGTTGTTTTTTATTGACTTCACTCTCATTACAAGCTACTTTAAAACAGCAAGGGAAATTCCTTTTCTAATGAATTTGCAGCCTCCCAATAAAGAACAACTAAAAGCCAACCTCTCATGCAAGTCTTACTAGTGTTTTCAAAAACCAACATAAATGCTAAACTAAAATACCTTTCATGCATCTATAGATAATTTTGGGCATCTCCCAAATTCATCGTCAAGTAAAATTCACGGTCATGGAAAATTCATCGCCATTGAAAATTAACGGCATTAATATTTTTAATAAAATCAAGTTTTTGAAATATATATTAAAAAATATTAATGAGGTTAATTTTCCGTGGCGGTGAATTTTTGTCGGTGAATTTTCCATGGTGGCGAATTGTTGGCGATGAATTTTCCTAGAACCACAAATTTCATGTAAGCTGTAAAAATATATGAGTTGCAACATTAGTTATTAAGACACTCCCTCTTGATGTCAAGCATACTCACAAGATGGTATTAGAGTGTTAAAAAATGAATCTTACAACTATTTTTGTAAAGATACTTGTATATTGTGCTTGAGTATTTATATACTTTAATTTTAGTTTTTTCTTTTTAAAACAAAATATCAAATAAAATGATGTTTCAAATCAAAATATTTTGTCCTTTTATGATGGAAAGGATTCTTGGCCAACTTAATTATACTCATGTTATAAAAAAAATTGTTGTAGATTAAATTTGTTTCTCTCCAATTTCTTCTATTTATTTTGGAGACATAATACTTGTCTACCTATGGAAGTGATTGGTATATACTCTAATTTTGTAGATGAATGACTAATTAAACTTTTCATTTTTGAGCTTCATGTAACCACATGTACAAACAAACTGAAAAATAATTATCAAAAGTGGACTTCTAATTATCAAAATTATCTCCCCAATCAAAATCACTAAAGCTAACAAGTTCAAACATTTTAGAAGCATAATGATGGATACCAAAATTTGTAGTAAATGTCACATACTTTGATGCCGAGTTGGCTACTTTCATATGAATCTTAGTTGGTTTAGTCACATAGCTTGGAAAAAGAAGAAAAAAACAATATCTAATCCTATGTTAACTAGAAACATCAAATTTCTAACAATACTTATATAAGTTGTTACATCAACTATTTTAGCATTGTCTGCTTTACATAAATCCATGAGTAGTTGGAGTGTATGCTGGTTTACAATCAACCATATCAAATTTCTTCAACATATATTTTGCATACTTTTCTTGACAAATGAAAATTCCATTCTTACTTTGATAAGCCTTCATTCTTAAAAAGAATTGTATGAGACATCAATCTTTATTTTCAAATTGATTGATCATAAAAATTTTAAATTCATCCTTCACCTTATAACTATTTCTCATATAAAACAACTGATCAACATACATGCTTATAATAATGATCTTATTACCTTCTTGCTTGTGGTAATGAGTAGATTTACTCTTCTATTGGAAGCTATTTTGTTAAAAATATCCATCAATTCTAAGATACAATGTTCTTGTTACTTATTTGAGGCTATATAACACTTTCTTCAACTAATACCAATTAAGATTCATAAATGTGTTTGGTGCTCCTTGATTGATTTTACTATTGGAATTTTCATTCTTTTTGATGTACAATTTGGGTATGTGCAGGATCATCATGGAAAAAACAGGTCCCTAAGTGGCAATGAAAATTCAGAAAATCAGAGTTGGGCAACTTGACATAAAAATTTGAATAAGTTATCTATATTATTTCAAAAATATGTAAGAATAGAATCTATGGAAAATTGAATGTAGTTTCTAAACTACTAGGTTAATTTTTGTAAAAAGTAAATCTATTTGGTGAAAATTTGAAATTTCAATGCAGTAGTACTAAAATTTCAGGGAAAAAATAAGAAGTAGGTGTCTATCTGACCACCCTAACCATAATAAAATAATAATAATTTTTTATAATATTTTAGATATAAGTAGAGGACTCATGTCCGGATGTGATGCATATTTTTTTGTAATTTTTTTTCAAATAAATAAGTAATTATGAATTTTGTATTACAACTTTTTTTAAATATAAAAACTCGTATGTCTGACCACCTTAACTTGGTCAAAACTTAATGGAATTCATTTTTTTTTTTTATCCTATAGTATGCGAAGCATAGAACGTGACACATGTTTTGGATTCAAAAAATGTGATACCGTTTGAAAGCTATAGATGTTTTTCTATTAGACTATCAATCAGGACTTTGGTCATAATTCTAATAAAAAATAAAAAATAATTATTTATTAGATTCTAAGTAAAATATAATTTATATTGGTAGAAAGCTGAGAAGCTCCTTTACAAACCTTTTTCGTTTCATCAATTTTAGGTAAAATAAAAGTCGTTAGCCACATGGGCGAAGTCTGGAAAAACAAGGTAAGTTGTTAAACACGTTTTACGTGTTGACTTTTTAGGATTGGCAGGTCTGAACCAAATCTTGAGCCTAATACCGAGGCATTAAATTTTGTGTCAAAATATCGGATATCGGATTCAAATCGGATATCCGATTCAAATCCGATATCAGATTTGAATTCGATATATGATATCTTTTAGATCAGTTTTAAAACAATTTATACAATCTTTACTATATGATTTAAAAATGTAATTAAGTTTATAATTTAATATATATAATATCCAATAAAGTTTATAATGTAATATATTTAATATACAATTTATGATAATATCTTATCGAATTATGTATTTAATATATAATATATTATTAAATGTATAATATTTAAATATTATTTCAATATTTTAGTTAATCTATAAATATTTTAATATTATTTCAATATTTTAGTTAATCCATAAATATTTAAATATATATATATTACCAATTTATAAAATATTTAAATATTATCTCTTTCCCTCTCGCTCTCTCCACCTCTATCTCTCTCAAGTCTCTCACTCAATCACTCCTCTCTCTCTCTCTCTCTCACTCTCTCACTCTCCCACTCACCCTTTCTCCCTCTCCATCTCACTCTCCCACTCTCCCTCTCACTCTCTCACTCTCCCCTCTCCTTCTCA